>VXBO01007985.1:212674-294291 GCA_013400135.1 Rhinoptilus africanus
GAAGGACATTGAGGTGTTGGAGCGTGTCCAGAGGAGGGCTACGAAGCTGATGAGGCGTCTGGAGGACAAACCTTACAAGGAACGACTGAGGGAACTGGGGTTGTTTAGCCTGGAGAAGAGGAGGCTGAGGGGAGACCTCATCACCCTCTACAACTACCTGAAAGGAGGCTGTAGAGAGATGGGGGCTGAGCTCTTCTCCCTGGTGACAAGGGATAGCACAAGAGGAAACAGGTTCAAGTTATGTCAGGGCAGGTTTAGATTGGATATCAGGAAACATTTTTTCACTGAAAGGGTTATTAAACATTGGAATAGGCTGCCCAGGGAGGTGGTGGATTCCCCATCCCTGGAGGTGTTTAAGAAAAGGGGAGATGAGGTGCTTAGGGACATGGTTTAGAAGTGGTTTTTGTCACGGCAGGTTAATGGTTGGACTTGATGATCTCAAAGGTCCCTCCCAACCTCGCCGATTCTATGATTTATTGATAAAAAGTTTTAAAATTATTATTCCATTAGATGGAAAATAATGGACCAACAGAATACTTCGCATGTAGGCTACTCAATTTATTTGCATGTAAGAAAAGCACACAAACTGTGTACTTTTGCTACTAATTTGTTCCTAACAATTTATGAACACATTTTTCAGCATAACACTTCAGCACAAGCTGCATCATAGATGTGCATTTTAGTTTCACTAAAATCGGATGACAGTACAACTCACCTTTTCTCTCACATGGTAGTTACCCTTTGTTATTTTGTAAAACTAAATTTCTGTTTATTAAAACATTCTTAACAAGATCAGGATCCTTTATCTTTTGTAACTCCCGATTCCCCACTGCAATGCAGTACCAGCTACAGGAAGACACACAGGAAGGCGAGCATCCAATTGCTCCTACAAAAGTCAGCAGGCATTAAAAATGACCAGCCTGTCTCAGGCTGCACTCAGCTTTCAGTGTGACAGGTATCTGAACAAAGGAAAAGGATTTGGCCAGGCCAAAAAAAAGCGAATTACAAAAGATTAACTGAGAGAAATCAACAGATGATTACATCTTCTTGTTTTGTCACACAGTCCCTGTTCTCACTACAAGCCTTACAGCGATGACTTCAGCTCTTTTTTGCAGTAACTCATCGCTGCACTTTAGTAATAAACTCTGCTCTCTATTCGGTTGCAAACTTATAATTGCAGATTGAAGCTACACCACAGTCTTTATGTGCAAAGCCAAATGATTCAAAGGAGGGTGAAAAATAATCACTACACATCATCTAGGTTTTTGGTAGAAATTCAAGGGGAAACATTTACTTTCACTCAGTAGGCAACTAGTTTACGACTCAGAGCAAGAAGAACAAAAGATAACAATTAGTTTCTACCTGTATTTTTGGACTGTAGTGTACCAGTTTCTAATAGATTTTCCTCAATTGCTCCTTCTTTCAGCCAGGGGGATAAGGATCTAAATTAGATTTGCATCTGTTCTGATCCCCTGAGGCTGTTTCAATTTGTGCTGGGAAATTTGTGTCTGTCTTCTGCAGCAGAGTGGAAGTACTCTGGGCCACAGGTAGATTCAGAGACCTCCACAAGCCATGGCCTTTCCTCAAACTGTTCATCCATTATCTGTTCAGTTCAGGCAGCTCTAAGGTCACAAAGCATTTCTGGTCAAGCAAACAGACTTGCGTCTGTTCCTGTCCTTAATTTTACCCAGACTAGTGACCAAGCTTAAATCTATCTTGCCAAGTATCTGCAATACTGAAGCATCCTGGCTAAAACACATTTTCCATGGCTGAGGGCGAGAAAAGCACCAGCCTCCCCAACCAACACCCTCACCTATGTCATTTGAATGAGGGGCAGGATGCCAGTAAGACTTTTAGCCATTCATGGCTAAAAGTAAGAAAAAAATGTCTTGGTAACGTTAAATTTAATCTGTTCAGAGGAAAAAAAAAAAAACAACAAAGCTCAGTTACTTTAAACTGACCAAGAAGCAGCAGCTTGCTATATCAGCATTCAGGATGAAGTCTAACTAGTTAGCTTAAGCCAAACCAGATAATTATTAATCAATTACTTTTAGTCCAAAACATTTGTTGTACTGTAGGGAACACATCAGTAATTCCGTCATTCTTAGAACCAACTGGGTCTGGACTTGAATTTGTATATACGTGAAGTATAAACAGTGAACTAAATCTTATTTTGGATGCAAAAAGAGGCTTCTACTAGAGTGAAGTTTTCTGGGCCCAATTTACAAGGTATAGACTCCTGACAGGAATCAGATTGTTACTTTCTCTTTTTTTCTTTAATAAGATTAGCAAAATGGTACCTTTGACAATGCATTTTAGTTGATTATAGTTCTATAACAAATATTCAAATATAGTGGGCAGGAGGGAATTATCATCACTGTGGTTTCTGCAAGGCTCTTAGCAAAAAGAGAACATTCTGATCTATTACTTGGTCTTTTCTTTTCTCATTCTAATAACCTTTTTTAAATTTAAATAGCTCATTTGTTGTTCAAAAACTTCTGAATATTAATTTCACTCTGCAGTTCTACGATCTACAGTTTTCCAACTGAATAAAACTTTTTTTTTTTTGCAGTAAAAGGAATATAATTTTAAGAAAGTGTAATTCCTTAGGAAAAATTACAGTTTTTTTACAGAACTGAACTAAGAAGAAAATTCAGTTAAAACTTATTATTAATCTGACTGGGGCCTGGCTTCCACTTTCTATAATTAGTCCTTTCTTTGCTCTCACTTTAATACTCTATTGCTCCACATGGATTAATCTGAACTAGATATTTCCATCATATGCAGCCTTGAACAGCTGGATGGAATCAATGAATTATTCTTCAAATATTTTAAAGCTCCATTCAGACTTTTGTAATGATTAACTTAAAACTCCCCAAAATAAGCAAACTGATAACCTTTTAAACTGAGCAGTTTTCTACACGTTTTATCATCTCAAGTCAACTCAATATAAAGATTCTAAATATAAACTAGCAAAAGCATACTAATTTCCAATTTTGAAGCAAACACCACACCTATGGCGTACCCTTCTATATTTAGGCCCACTGTAGAATCTATTCTTCTTAAGTTAACATTTTCTATTGCCATCTGCTTCTGTTCTTATTATTTTCTGTTGACATTTACTCTCTGTTTCTATTAGTAAATCATTACAACTGTTATTATTTAATTATTTATTTATTACATCGTTTATGGAGCAAGAGCTAACCATGAAAAAACATACTGAGAAATCAAGTGGCAGAAAGGTGAAGCATTTCTCTATATTCATGAATATTTCAGAAGCATCAGCATTTTAATGAGCAAAACCCAATACATTATTCCTGTGTGGTTTTACGCTTCTTATTCCATAGAAACCAAGTGTTTCTATGAACAAATCCACAGCAAAAAAAAAAAAAAGCCTTTAAGAAATATAGTTGCCTTTAAAATAATTGTTTTGACACACCTGCAATTCTAGGGCAGAAAATTATAGAAGAGACATTTCTTTCCCAGACACACTTTGCAACTCCATTTAGAAGAATAAACAAGCTGAAGCAGGTAATTTCTTCTTAAAACTTCATCAGTTTTCCGTAAGACCTTTTCCTTTAAATGCATTTTATATGTTTAGTTGACACAGATTAGTTTACTGCTCAACCTAATATTGTGAGTGACAATGAAAATGCTTTTATACAGCATTTGAAACTTGAATTGCTTGGAATAAACAAAAATATTTCTTTCTTGAATATAAGCTGAAGCTATACAGTTCTGTTTCCAAAGAATATAATTTCTTAAATGTATCAATGATATCTAAAGAGCTAACATCTGATTAAGTTTGCTGACGTTAAAACGTACTATCTATGTGCAAGGTGATTCAGCGGTCTCTCCACATGAACACCCACACTGCCATCTCTGAAAGAAAGAGGGCATTCATTTGCTTTTCAAAAGAAATGACTGTCATTAGAATATGAGCACATAAACTATTTTTTAGCCCTGCCCGATTAAAGCACACCAAACGGTCATTTAATTGAGGACTTTGCCTTTGGTGAGGGATGTTGTCTACTCCAACATGCTTTAGATGAGAGCGTGAAGTGATGGGTTAACTTTGGAGGTATCCATGAATGCACTTCAGTAGCAGCAGAGTGGTCTCACATCCCCAGACTGTGCCCATACACCCTCCCATCCCTGATTTGGTACAAAATAGGGTCGCTCCAGGGAAAATGGGGCAGCATCCCCACAGGAGATGTGACCTTACAGAGCTCCAGCCCCTGAATCACAGCACACAAGTCCAAAATTACACTTTGAGCCACGTGAACAACAGAGATGTTCCACCCAGGACACAGGTTCAACCTGAAGTAAACCACTGTACGACCAATACGTGTCAAAAATCAACAACTTTGATCCAGTGATCTTCCCCTTAGGTGGCAAACTTACTGGTGTCTTAAAGAATAAGAGTACAAAACTGTCCTATGACTAATTTTCCTTTCCGTAGATGTAGTTCTTTTTTTACTTATGTAAGGCTCTCTTAAAATTTGACCACAGACCCTAGTGAGAACAGTATCGTGCAATAAGGATTTCCTTAGGCTAATTGCATGAATTGCTAATTAGTTGTAAGTCAGTGCCTTTCACTTCTGTGAGGAATCTTGTTGCCTTGTGTCATGAAGAGAAGGTGGCATGTGAAATCATACAGAGCAAGCCCATGGTTTTGAATTCAATTTCCTCTCCAGGTCACCCCAGTGAACACAGCTGTATATCAGTATCTTATCATTCAAAGGCAGCTGGATGTGATGCTGGCCAGAAACCACTTCTGTTGCCTCCAGGAATTTGCACGGTTTGCAGATGAGAAACGTAGTCAGAAAATGGACTTGTAATAGCTTGGTCTTTGAATTAAGAAGAGAGAAACTACTTTTTCTCTCTGAAATATCTGTGTACACAACCTCTCCTCCCAGTCTTTCCTAGTTCAACCAGCATTTCTCATTCAAGACTCTCTACGCCTTTACCAAAATTTACTCATATTCTTTATATATCAAATAAACTTTTTTTTTTAATATTCAACTCTAAATTTCCTGGATGCACAGTCTAATAACAGGAGATTTAAATTCTTAATCTAGAACATCTTTGATCTAGTTTGTACTCCCACCTTCAAACACTGTTACCTCATAAGGTATCCAACATCCTCTCTTCTTTGACATCAACATAAAAATACCATGCCCTCTCTCAAGATCTTGACATCAGTAGGCTTTCCCCCTCTTTTTTAAATCTATCTGTTAGACAATCTGCAGAAAAGCAATCTAACGGGCTAAAACCACAACACCTTTTTCTGTCTTCCAAGGAAAGAGGTTAGAGGGAACTGTGATAGCTTTCAATTCCAGTTCTATCGTCAACATTTTCAGCTGCACATGTAAAATACTCTTTTTCAAATTCAAAATGTGATTTCAAATCCCATCTTTTAATTATTCAATCACAGATTTATGTCTTTCCTCGATAGCTTTTGGTCAGCTTTTGCCCCATGAAATCCCATCCATCAGCTGAAATGCAACATGGTCAGAAATGATCCAAGTTACATGTAATACATATAGTCATTTTTAATCCTGGGCTTCAGTAAAACATTCAACACTCTGTTCGTGTTTCCTTGCAAGCTTGAGCACTAATCCTAAAAGCTAATTAAGCTCTCCACAATAATACATATGTCCACCTGTCACCACAATGAAGTTACTGTGGATTAAAGAAATAAGCCTATGTGAGTCTGTACGATGTAAGATAATACAACTTTTGAAACCAGTCTCAAATTTGTGCACTCACATATCTTAGATGAATTCCTCTCAGTTTCCTCAAAATTTTCTGTTGAAGACTTTATTAACTGGTGCTTCATCAGCTCTAAACACTGCCAGCTCCCTTTACGATCCGTTTTTGCTAATTTGTAAAAAGATTTATACTGTATACAGCAGATGTCAGAGCTCTCAGCTCTTAAGAGCAGAAAACAATAATATATTGAAAACTAAGCTATATATAATGATTTCAAACTTACAGCACTTCAACTTTTGCCAAGATTATGCAGTTAAAAACTTCATTACTTAAATACTTGCAGAGATCAGCCTGGCAAAGATGATGATGTCAGCCTCACTAAAATTGCTAATTCTTTGTGTCCCATGGGGGAAAAAATTCAGTGAAACTTAAAATACAAGGAGACATTTTATTCCACTTCACTATGAAATAAAAGCATCAAAAGCTTATAGAATTCAGCTCGCCAAGCATTTGATATGGGAGCACTGAAAAAAAAAAAAAAGATAGCAAAATTTACTGGGAAGCTCACCTTTTAAAATAAAGAAATGCAGTATTTTCTTGCTAGAGCTCCAGTAATAAGAAAAGTAAGATATCAAAACCTACCTAAACGTAAAATACAGTGAAAAAATTAAACCAATTCATTACTCACTCTTAGGAGGAACATCTTCATACCTAACTTTTAGAAACAAGCTCTGAGTTACCTTAATACTCACTGAACTACAGACACAACGTGAAACACAATTTAATATCTAAAACTTAGGTGCAGTTTTTAAAGTTTACTCAGGTTTTTGACTCCCTATCCACCAAACTATCAGCCTTTCAAACTCATCCTGTGTTCTGATGCCCTGATGACTTTCATCTGCTTTATTTGTTATCAACAGCACTACAAATACTGAGAAGAGACCGTTGTATCTATGCTGAGAATTCAAAAGGAAAGAATTGCATTAATTTTCTTATCACTAGGTTTGCTCCATGCTCCTATGAGGAATAAAGCTGTATAAATTAAGCTACATCACTAAAATAAATATATATGATTTCCTAGAAGCCTAGCAACCAGCTCTCTCCAAAAAGTACCATTTTTCGAAATAATTCTTCTGATCATGGCTTACAAATAACAGATGGGTCTGAGCCAGAGAAATACAAGCCCTTGCAAAGTTCCGGGCTTCTCATATGCCAAGTTTGGCTTCCGTAACATCATTGCCTACTCACAAGTAGTTCCATACATTCACTCAGTCATACCCAGACTAGTTCATTATCACGTTGGCACTGCACAGAAAAAGCACAAAACACACAGATCTGTAATTCTATGTAGTCTATACAATTATATCTATTAAAAAATCCAAACACTACTCACCACATGAAGAATTTTATTCTCTGTTTCATAAACCGTGCAATCCTGAAAAAGTAAAGCAGAAAAGGCAGGTTAAATTGGTCCAGTCATTCACCCTTCCTGGATTTACCCTTAAAAAGAATTAAACCAAACTGAAAAGTCTTTAGGCTAAAACAAAAGCTTTCAAAGTCTCATATGGAAAGGAAAGATTCATGTAATCAAAGTGTAAAGCCACTACAGAAAGCAAATACTGGTAAACGCTTATATCTATTAATTAGGTCTTGTTGCTTCCTTGTTTGAGACAGAGAATGATCTTCCTCCTCTTTACACCCTTTTGGCACACACCAGCGAGTCACATGTGTGCCATGTAAGTGGCATCAGCCAGCAGTCCCTGACCACGGACAACAATGACCCTATTTCAGTGGTAACACCGAAAAACAGAGGTACCACTAATAGTCTTAAGTAATGAAGAAAGAAAACTAAGCTGAACAATCCCTGCTGAGCTGAACATGTTTCCACACCCTGCCAAAGAAGAGAAGGAAAAGCCTGGGATGAAGAAGAAGAGAAAAGGGAACCACTGGTTATTTCTAACATTTCGTGAAATGGGAGGGAAGACAAATGCGGAATACAAAACACACAGGAAACTTGAGTTGGACCATCGTATTACATACAGCTGGATGGGAACTGCAGGTGCCCTGTTGTCACCTTATATAGCACGTGAGGCACTTTCTATAAGCAAGACTAGCAGACGGGAGGCTGGGGGCTGTGAAAGTTTTTCTGACAGGCCAAAATCTCAGCGGATACAGAGAAATGGAATTAGTAAGGCAGAGAGCGCATAAAATACAAACAACATTGGTGAAAGAACCACCCTTGTCTAAGTTCATCAGATGCTGTAGCGTTATGGTAATTCGTGCAAGCTCTGTTTAGAACTGATGCTTTCTATCCTACCTAATAATCCACATGAAAAATATGACTAAGTTTTCATGTTTTGTCTCTTTTTTAAATCAGATTATCCTGTTAGAAATACAACTTTGTTCTATGCAAGTGTTTTTAAAAAATGAACTTTTAATCCATTAAACTCTTCTAGTGTTACTCAGGCAAGAAAAGCCAATGTGTTCTTAAGCTTTATATAAAGCAACCTATGCAGAAGCAGCAAGTTGATCAGGGAGTATCTTCCTAGTAACAGCTGTTGGCATTCAGGAAACATTCGCCAGTAAGTACAGCCGGAAAGAAAATCTAACACGTTTAATTATATGCAGACATCAATGAAGTATTTGCAATCTTAGTAGCAAAACACACATTTCATTGTTACATGTGGGAGGGCATGTAACATTTTCAATCTGAATACATTTATGTTCTGCATGGTTTCTTATGAATCATTTTGCAAAAATAGTAGGAATGGAATGCAACACATATTGGAAAAAAAAGGGCTTCTAAGCAGACATGATTATTTCATTGCTAATAGGAAGATTTTACTGTAAGTTTAAACAGTCAACTTAGAGGGTACTATTTGAAGTCTCACTACTAAGGGAAGGAGGATTCTGGGTTCTTAAATGCTGTAGAGGCTTATTACTACCAAGAAACCAGTGAGTAACAGAAAAACACTCCTACATCCTTCAAAGTAAACTCATCCACACAATCATGAAGCAAGCTAAAGAAATATGCTTATTTCTAACAAAGCAAGAGCATATATATAACAAATAAAATATTTCTGAATCTACAAAGGACAGTAAAGCAAGTGGAAAACTTCTCAGGCATCCAGTCTATGTACAGGGGCAGGTGGCCTCACCCTCAAATTCTCTCTTCATGACACAATTCCCTACAAATCCAGGGTCTGGGAAGAGGAATTGCTAAATGAGTTCCTCACACAGCAGACAGCTGATTATTGATGCTACGTCTTCATATTCAGGCAAGAGAAGAATTAACAGTTCAGTAAAACAAAAAAGACAGAAAAACTGGAGGAGAGCAAATGCAACGCTTCAGTAAAAAAACAATTCCCAAATACACTTTTTCCATACATGAATGACATCCAACTAAACATAATTCAAGCATGAACTCAGGAAAACGTGAAGGAATGCAAAGATGCATGCCAGCATAGCCCAGAGCAGCCCTGAAGCCTAGGATTCAAAGAAATCTAGAAAAGGTCACCAAGCTGATCCCTGCATCGTAGCCAGCTCGTTTAAACTTCCCGCAGCCATCCCTAGAGATGAGGGCTGAGGCTGCTTCTGAATGATCCCAAAAGCAAAACCTACCTGTCACTTTCTTTCACAGTGAACAGTTTCTTTCCCCTTAGATTTTTTTAAGTCACTCACTGCTTTGTGCTTTATCTTTAAGCAAGTGCTGAGGATAACTCTGCCCACCCTCTTCAAACACCCCTTAGGTAGAACAATAAGCTGAATGCTTATTGGGATCCTTTACCGTTCACAGTTATTGCTTTTCCTACCCATTTCATTTCAACTAAAAGAGCTTAAAGCACATAAGAACTATAAAAAGAGTCGCTAACTATGCAATTAGAAAAAAGTTTGTATTCTTAATAGCATACCACCCACAGTTGGAGAACATCTCTTCCTTCCACACCTAGAGTACAAGCCTGTATCTTCTTCCTGAAAGACCTTCCTAAATATCTGTTTAACCACAGAATCAAAACATTGCAATTAAGCTAAGAATCATACCATATACAAGTTTAACATCAACTTTTTTCTACCTTAGAAAAGCAGGAAGACAGAAAAAATCTGCATCCAAGCTTTACTCCTACACAAGCTAACAATTTGCTATTCACTCAGTGAAACAATACTGTGATTACCCCTGAACTGAAATGCAGATACACCAAGGAGGAGTTATTTTACCTGTTTTTATTCTGAACTGCACAAATATATTCACTGACAAACTATAACTAAAGCTAGCATGCATGATCTTCATTTAACCAACCAAACAAAACTTCAGCTGAAACAGCATAAGGTTATCTTCTAAACTCACATTATTTTCTAAAAGACTAATAACGCCGATGGTTAATAAAGCAACAAAAGCAGTTCTTTGTTAATTTATACTTCCTGAAGATGTAGTCAAATATTGGCCACTAGCAGTTTCAGAGAGGAAAATGGGACATTGCCATCTGCAAAGAAAGAGAAGTAAAAGGCGAATACAATGGAACAACTCAATTACTAATATCAGATTTTCATGGTCACTCTTTCCAGCTCTGCCTCATGCATCAAAAATGGCAAAATGATCTTTGTGGAGGCAGGTGAAACAAGGCTAAGATCCTAAAAAAAGGGAAACATGAGGTCCAAAAGAAGAAGAAAAAAAAAAAAAGGAAAAAATGCTTTAAGGGAGGAAGATACGAACAACAAGAACAGATCACAACAATCAGGGAGAGGGTTCTTCTGCACTTTCAGTCCCAGTATAGTCTTAAAACCTATTTTTAAGACTAGCAAGACCTACGCTACACTGCAACTGAGAGGCATTACTTATATTTCTTCCAGAGCTTCTGACCTTCATAACCATAATTCTGCATTATTTCTACAAAAATTACAAGTTTTATCTGCAATGTTGTAAGTAATAGTTTCTAAAGACATTTAAATTAAACCCACCGAATTAGACAGCACTGATCGGTGACAATGCTGAAAAATGTGCACATCTCACCCCACCCTGCCCTAAACATTGCTAGAAAAATTCACACGCGAGGCAACATATATAAAATACAAATATTTATGGATTTTATTTTTCAAAAGCAGTGTTTATGATGCTCTGTTTTTCCATTTTATTTTCTTCTCCCCTCACTATTATTGCCTTCTTTAAAAACATTTGTCTTTGTATGTCACAGAATTGGGGAATGGGGTCAGATAATTACACCAGCATTTTTCCTATTCTTTAGTCCTTTTCTTTGCACCCGAGTTGATTAAATCTCAACTCAAAATGTGAAGTACTGAGATCTAGAAGACCTGCCAACTCATCCTACTGCTCATACATCCCACAGGGAAAAAATGTTCATGCAGTTTTCCAGTACTACAACTATGGGATAATATTCAGCAGAAACCACTCCTATTTTTGCACATATATGATC
This sequence comes from Rhinoptilus africanus, assembly GCA_013400135.1. NCBI lineage: Eukaryota > Metazoa > Chordata > Aves > Charadriiformes > Glareolidae > Rhinoptilus > Rhinoptilus africanus. Next base: position 223,819 of record VXBO01007985.1, read on the forward strand.
TGGTTTACAAGTCCGAATTGGCAACCTGTCAAGCTGCCTATTGCAATTACCTGTCAAACACTTCTCTCAGGTTACTTGCAGGCTATAATCTTGAAGCATACCATCGTTATTACTATTACTACTATTATTATTCATGGTTTTGTCACATATTCTAGGTAGCTGCTGCACTGCACTCTTCTCCGCAGTCTTAAGTTAACTTCAGAATAAAGTTATGCTAGCTCAGAAAATAAAATACATACATACAAATAGTTAAGGGATACAAAAAGGGAGAATTGCAGAAATACATTTATTAGCTCTTTCAGCACCAAATCAGCAACATTTCAGCATTTCTAGTAATCCTTAGATCAGCGTGCTCAAGAGCACGGACTTCTTTCTCTATATTTTCTTGTTCAGCACAATGCCTTAGTTGCTCATGTATATTTCGTCATCCTAACTTATTTTTTCCTCTGAGGCAAGGACATTTCCTAGGCAGAGCTGACATAGAAGCAGGTTACATGACTGTCAAGAACAAAAACCAGATCTCTTTATTCTCAAGTAACAGGTTATCCAAAAAATGTCCGTTGTGAATTCACACAATAGTAGCACTGCTCAAAAGCAGGTTTTTTGGTGCTACAGAGGTGGAGTCAACTGGAGCAGCTTGTGAAGAACAAGAGCTTCCCATGAGAGCGTTTGTTCTCCAGGCAGCTTTCAAATTGCTTCTGGTGGAGCTTCTTCACAGTTTTTTTTTTCCTCATTTGTTTTCCTCTGCAGTCCAACCAAATTTACACGTGTGTGTTTGTGTATGTTGCACTGTTTTTACCAGTATTTTGCTAATAAAATGTAGGCATGGTTAGGAACACAATTTTAAAAGCGGTAGTGAAATTGCCTGGGAATTGCATCTTTCATGAGCAATCACACACATTTTCCATGTCTAGTTTAAGAGGACAACAGCTAGATTTTATGTACTGCTTAAAAACAGATGTCTGATAGAAATGCTGTCACCATTATTTTGAAGTCACGCAAAATGTTCTATACTATGTAGCTCCAGTTCTCTATTTGTAACAAAAATAACGAATTACATGATTGTTAAAAGAGGGTTCAGACTCTCATGCATTGCCAAACCTTTTGCATAAAATCTCTCTCAACGAATGTAGCCATTGGTTGGAATTAAGCCAAGCCAACCTTTAAATCCCTTTGCTTCTCAAACCGATTAAAACTGTAAATGAATCCTTTAATAGCAGTATATGTCAAATGGATGGTCTGTTGGTCTTGCTAGTTAGCAACAATAAAAAATAATTAACTTCAGAATGCTCCGATTATCACCTCAGCCTCAGAACCGCACCATCAAAAGTAAGTTGTTCTGGCTTCAAGGAGCCCACTCTGAGCCTGTTCAAGTCTCACTAGCTCTAGGCAGCTTCTGCCATTGGGTCTAGCTCATTTTGTTTGAATTCTGCCCAATTCAGCTATGGCAAGAGACCCACAAGACTGAGGTTTGCTGGAGTCGTCACTGAAGGTTCTCACAAAAGTTCCCAATAACAATGATGACAAAGTCTAAAGCTTTGCCGACACATGAAGCAGGCAAGAGTAAGGGTAAAGGGGTAAGATAGGTTGAGTTAATTTAGCCTATCACTACTTAGAGAATGCCTGGAAAATATATCTAATACAGCTGGTGGCAGGATTAAACAATGACAGCTTTGAAACAATAAACTTCATCAAAATAATGCAGTCTGTGCCAAAATGCTGTGTTCTATAGATCATGATGATTAGAAAACTGAAGGATATCGGAGAACTCTGCTCAGGCTGTCTTTTACAGGTATGTCTGGGTAATTACTGCTATAATAAAATACAAATTGGCAAATATAGAACTCTGTTCAACCCCCTACCCTCCAACCTCCCTTCACAAAAACAAGAAACAATAAATTCTTGAATACCCTCAAAGCTACAGAAGCTTGCAAGCAGGTAATGACTTCCTCTGGCAACAGGCAAAGAATTAAGAACATGACACAGGCAGGGGTTTCCTGAGGTGCTTTACCACATCTTAGATTTTAAGAGGTCTAGCCTCGGGGACACTGACAATTACAAATGTTTGGAACAGAGAGAGGGAAGAGGAAATACCTTTTTCCTGTCCCACCAGCTAAAATGCAATAGCAAGCTCCTCTGAAGCTACGCAGAAACCCACAGGTAATTCTTGGTTGCTGACAAACAAAATGAGTTTTTAAAAATACACATCCATTTTAAAAAATATATTTCTACACTATATTTCGAAGTGAACATTCCAAAATAAGCGCTTTCCCTGACTTTCTTTCCACTGAGCTGCTCCAATAGTGTCCTGACATGGCTCCTCCTCCTCCTTCCGACTGCCACAGTCCCAGGGAGCTCTATCCTCAACTCTTCCTTTTTCTGCAACCTCTTCCCTATTGCTCAGCAGCCTCCTAAAATCATGCTGCTTTAATTATCATCTCTGTGCGGATGAGTCACAGATCTCTCGTCCCTTCTGTTCACATTCGCAGTTCAGAATCTCCTTCTGGATATTCGCCACCAGCCCTAACACAGTATGCTGGGAAGCTGAAATCACGTTTCTTCCCAAACCCTCCCTGCTCCCCCCCACTTTTCCCCCATCTCTGTCAACAGCTCCACCACCTTATGTCCCACAAGCTCACAACCTGGGTGCCATTTTCAACCCCGCTTCCCACACAAATCCTGTCGATTTTCTTCCCACTGCCGTTCAGAAATATTTGCTTGCTTTCCCACTTATGCTGCAATTACTCAATCCCTGCAGTTCCTTGCCACTGGGTCTATGGCACCCTCATGCTATTATTATTCCCTGCCCCTCCACACTGAAGCCAGGGCTCATCTGTATCTGCAGCAACCCACTCTGTCCTCCCCCATGGGGAGCATGCGTAAGAACCAGCAGAGATCAGAGAATCATTGAATTGTCAGGGTTGGAAGGGATCTTAAATATCATCTAGTTCCAACCCCCCGCCATGGGCAGAGATGGGAGAAAACACAATGGTGAGTACACGTCATTTAAGATACTAAGGGAATAGGAAAGAAGAAAATCTCTATTGTGAAAAATATAATGCAAGTTATTAAATAAATGCTACATAAAAGGTCATTTCCTATGCAATCTACACAAATGATTCTAGAAGTCTAGAGCCTTTCCCCGTATATTTAAGAAACCTGCAGTTCTCCAAGTTCATAACCCTTGCGTACAAACTAATAGCAATTACTCAGCTTACTCAGTACAAAGAATTGCCTTAATTTTATTTAAACAATCTGCGTGGAGTGGCACCTATCACCATAGCAACAGAATACTTCACGCAAAAATTTAACACAACTTACATCAATCACACACCGATCAAGCAACTACTGGGAAAAATTGCTCACTGGATTAAGGGAGATGCAACGTGTGTACACTAAGCTCTTTTCTTCTTTCTGAAGTCATTTTCCATTTCCAATTATTTCTACCCTCCTTTCTGTAAAAGAGATCATCTTGCTTTCCTTTGGGATCTGGTCGCATATTAGTTTTTAATTTGCATATAGAGAGTAACGTTCTTCCTGCTACGTCTTTTCTAAAATGAGCTGGTACACCATTAGGTGAGAAACCATAGCAAGTATTTTAGCACCAACTAAAATTGCATTGATACTTGCTCATATATCCTGATAGAATTTAAATGCTTACGTGGTCTAAATTGGATTTCAGCTTTTAGAGTAATTTCTTTACGGGGCAACATTCTGAGCAGGTAAAAATAAAATCCACTGAAACTATCATCAGATGAGAGGCTGGAAATGAGGCAAAAATCTTTTTTCTGCTTTGGATGGAACAAAGTCGAAACACCCTTTTACTCCACATCTCTAATTCAGAAAAATAAGTGTCATGCATTCAAAACTAAATCTTTTATTACTGACACGCAAACCAGAGTTTATAGCATGACGCATTGTGCAGTTGTTAAGTTTTCAGTGTCACTTCCAAGACCATTTAGAGGTAAATAACTTCTTAATTTTTCACTTCTGCTTTTCCTTTAGTACTGTCACGAAAAAGAATTCTGGTTTATAAAATATAGTTGCAGTAAAATATTTCACATTTCATATAATGCCTAGGTGGTTATTCTGCCAACAGAGGAAATAAAATTAATCGAACTTGAGAAAAAGTAATGATATTTAATGATATTCAGGCTCAGCTATGACTTGAATATTTCCTATTGGATCATCTGAAAAACTTAATGTATTTTAACGCATTTAAGCAAACGCACACACATGTACTTCACATTATATTCCTGAAATAAAGATTGACCCTACACTTTTTCATGCTCAAGGCTTCTATTAGCTACCTAGCAACACATAGTTTCCGTAATTCACTATACCGAAGTGAAATCTTGCTTCGCTGCACCTGTTTACAGAGACTGTATGTCTCTGGAAAGGGAAATCAGTTTCCAAAGGAAAAGAAACACAGAGTCTCTGTCTTCACTTCTACTGATACAAACAACATAAATCTTAATCCATCATCATTAATGATTAAATATAGCATTTACAAAGAATTACACAGGAAGCACGGCATATCCTCTGTCTGCCTCTATTCAAATAGAAACTGTGATGCCACTCAACATGCGCTGACACAGTGCCCGCAACAATCAGACTATGAAAAAAAGGGTTTATTTAAAGGAAACATATGAGATACTGAAATACATTTTTCCCTTCCATCTACACTTTCTCTCCGTTTCCACCAACCTTCTGCTACTTTCTGCAAGTGCCTCCATGAGTGCATGAATTAACTCAACAGTCCCTGACTCTTTCACCGTCATCTTGACCCACTCAGGCCCCTTTTCTTGGAAAAATTTGACAGCTGCATTGGTTTACCAGTATACGCCCCACCAAAAAGACTACTCTTTTTTCCACAAATTAGTCTGCTTTGTGTTTCACTTTCCACTATGTTCAGAGGCTGCCAATCATTCATCTGGAAGAAAAACAAACAAAGAAAAAACCAAACAAGCCAACACTGAACCATTTTGGTTTATGGACACTAAGCTTCCTATGTACTCAACAATCTTTTGGTGGTTTTTTGATTGCTTTTTTTTTTAATTCTTCCATCCACAAGGAAAAGAAAACACAGCTAACAAATTCACAGGACTTTACAGGGTGTGTTTTTACTAAAGCATGCAGGGGCTTCATAAGCTAATTTGGAAATATCACATCACAGACTACAAAAGTATGGGGAAAAAAACCTCTTTAACAACATATATCACAATGACAAGTAACGAGGCATCAAATTATTTCTAGTCGTGGTTCATATCCCTATAGACCATTATTGATGTTTTAACCTTTGAGCTATTCTGTGCCTAATCCCATTTCAAAAAGGACTTCAAAACTTAGATCAAAAGACAACAATATATCTACAAGTAAGCCATTTCAAGGGGAAAAAAACCAATAATAAAATAGCAGAAATAAATCAGCAGAATCAGAAAGAGGCATCAATGTTAAGCACTTTAGGCACTTTTCACATTACATTAAATTACATCTGAAATTTTCCATAAAAGCGTGCTATAGAGAAATATGCTACTCTACTAAGAAAAAGAGTAAAAACGTTGCTAAGGAGCATAAATTGAAACTACTTTGATATAGCTTCCTGTAAACAAAAAATAGCTTCATATTTCCAACAATCCTTTAAATTCTATTTTATCTTATACATTATACACTGACTTCTAAATGTGAAGAAAACAGCTGCACAAGATGATATGCATCCTGAAACACCATTACTTCTGGGCGCTGCTTTGTACCTTATGCAACAGAAAAGTCTTGCATAAGAGCAGCAGGTGAAGGATACAAGGTGAGTCTAAATTTCTGTCAATGTTACTTGCAATGAGTTGTAACACTTTCATCTGAATACCATTTGAATTCCATGTACTATAGGCAGGTAATGCCTGGGTATTGTTTTCAAGGGAGACTTTTTTTTGTCCTGTTTTTAAAATGTCACCACATCTGTTTAGCTACCCACTTGCACACTTGCCCCTCTACTAGTACGCTTATCAGACATGGGGCATTTTGTATAAGCAGTGTACTATACATATATATATATCTTTTAAATTCCAAGAATGTGGCCACCTCACCATGAAGTATTTTTATTTAAAAACGGGAGGAGGGAGGGAATTGTTACCATGCTAGGCTAACAAAGTTTTTCCTGCAAGCATTTGATAACAAAGTTGGGGTGGAAGAAATAATGTTGAAAATTTAAATGAAAAACTTTAAAATTTAATACGTAACTGTTTCCATCAAACACATGTTGCTTTGAAAACCCCAACAATCTGGAAGCAAAAACTAGCTTTAGTGAAGAACCAATCAAACATTCACACCACTAAACTATTAAAGCCAGTTTATTAGCTAAAGATACCTGAGGTAATTAGCTACTTGGTACGACCTAAAATTCAAACTTTTAAAGCTATATTTAGCGAGTCCTTAAAGTCCTTAATAACTAGGACTTAAAAACAAAAGTGGGGAATTGTGATAAAAAAGATTATATGAGAGATACTTTGTAACAATTGTATTAAGGCTATTAATGATTCTTTTCTATTCACGTATTTGATATTGTCCTGACAAAATTAATAGAACCATTTTATATTATTGCATTTGGATTCTGTGTCAGGGCAGGGGGATAAGAAAGTAAATTCCCTTTTTATCCTTTAAGCTAGAAAACCAGCCTGCACTTAGTTCCTCAGTCAGACTTAACACTTGAAACATTCATCATGTAAGTTACAGCCGTTTGATTATAAAAAACAGAGTCATACAAAAATAGTGCATTACTCAAGAAGTAATTTGTGATCCTTTTCAATATCTTTTATCTGAAAGACAGCAGTGACTAGAAGGCCAACAAAGACTACCCTGCTAGCATCGGGAAGTGAGTCCATTGGGGCATATGGACACTTAGTTTTTTGAATCTCAAACACCTTTAAACGGGGAATAAGCTCCAAAGCACTCAGCTGAGGCAGTGCACAGGGCGCTTTTGTATGCGCTCTATGTTAGGGCTTTTAGCTCAAAATCCCAGGTGCCTGTATGTCCAGAAGACAGAGTATTTGTGGATGGTTGGCTTGGTCTTTCCTAGCTATCTTCCATCCTGGTGGCCACCTCCCAAATTGCATCACTTAGGTACTCACCCTGTGTGACCCAAAATCTGAGTTTACCTCCAAATGTTGCTGACAGATGATGCCAGCAGTATGTTCCGTGACAACAGCACAAGCCAGATCCATGTCAGTCAAGTGACTGCTCTCCATCTCTACCCTTGTTACACTGAATTGCTTCCACTGCACAGTCCCTCTTAAAAAAGGTGTTTAGGCAGAGAAGTAATTGCAGTGAAGCTATTATAAAGGAGTATTTACAGGCCTACAGCTATGTTTTTGCCGGAGCATTCTTGCTAAGTAAATCCCACAAGACATTAAAGCTGTAAGATAAACATCAGTGGTTTTAAAACTAAATAAACACAGCAAATCATTGTGAAAGCTGATTAAGGAAAGTAAAAAACATGTGACAAGCCCTACTAATGATCACTACTAAACAGCAATAATAAGAACTACGTTGTTCAGCAGTAAAGTTTTCTTTAAATGTCTGATAACTTACAAAGTCAATATAAAATTAGACTTTTCAGTTATTCCCATGATTTTCAGGGTTTTAATTCTAAAGAAGAAATCTTCTTTATTAAAACATTAATGGGTTCCTGAGGAACAAGAGCATTGACAATGATAATAAAAGCTACCCACAGATTGCCTAAGAAAGCAATAAAACTTCTATTCCTTACAGTTATCACTGTAGCTACTCCTATATTTCTAAAACAAAACAAGCACACTTAAAAGGACCGGTTCCTGCCACCCTCTGAAGCTGAACACCCCAACTAAGTCAACAGCAAGACTTTTCATGAATGCCATAAAGACAAGGACTCACTCACATTCTTCCTTATGTGCGTTTGTGACTGGAACAATCCTGCCGACACAAATCTAAATTTATGAATGAACCAAAAGGGAAAAAACCACAACGAAAAACAATCTCACACCCCTCCCTCAACCTGTACACACATATCCCTTTAACACCTATCTTGTACCATCAAGAAAGCACAGGCCTTTTTCACTTATTGCAGTGTAAACAGAGTACAGATAAAGCACAGCCTCTGATTCCTACAGGGAGGCAGACAGGTGTAGGAGAGAAAGGCAGGGAGCACATGGGAATGGTAGCAAAAATCATGATAGTCTCATAGATTTGTTTGTTATTTAAATTCTTTTTTTTTTTTCCTCCAGTGTTCTGCTGCAAGGGAAGAGTTGATTACAAAAATGAAACAAGAATGCAAGCCTTGAATTAAATAAGCCATCAGCAAGGAGGATGGTATTAAGAGTGAAAACCTGCAGGAAGTGCCTATGAAACAATATCCTAAAGTCCTAAGGGGGAAAAAAGTCCCTAAGTCAAAATAAACAGCTGCATAGAAGCAGGTGATTAGTACAAATGCAAAGCAGGTTACAATAATAACTTGCAGTGCTCTGAAGGACCTGCTTCCACTGGTAAATATCCACCGCATGCTGGCCTCTTAGTTAGGTCCTGGCAACACGCAACACACAGAGAAACTGAAATGGTTAAAACAAAGTATGTGTCATTCTGCATTTTATTCCAAATAAAGTCTCTAAGTAGGTATTATTAATCCAACTTTTCTAAGTATATATAGATTAAAGCACAGCCACTGAATAGATTTACTTAGACTTCATACTCATAAGTGAGAGCTGCAATTCTGTGATTTTTTTTTCTTCATTATCCATTTAGCACTGATTAAGGGGGAAGCAGACCAAACAACACTTAATTCTATGAAGAAACACTGACATTACAATTAGCCTCAAAATGTGCAAAATAATTCAAGCAAGACAGCTTAATTTTAGCTTTTTTTCCCTCCATCTCAGTTACTAAGGTGAATACTGGAGTTCTGTTTTTACATTGTATGAATGTCTTAAAAAAAAAAAAAAAAGAAGAGGGAAAGGTATAAGAAAATGCACAGACTGCATTTTTTTTTAATAGACCATTGAATTTTATAAAAAGCTGTTTTTAGCTACTGTTACAAGAACAATTCTATCACTTTCACAAACAAAAAATATTTTTCATTAAATTATAAATTATTGTAAGTTAGTGAAGTACTATAAAGCACTTCACATACAAAAGAAAATGGATCCTGAGACAGAAAAAACATCTGATAAAGTGATACTGAAACATTCAATTTACAGCCTTAAGAAAGCACAATGAGAATTTTCAGAGTGTTCAGTGATCATACAAAAGAAAAGCTCAGCAAAGACATTTTGAAATGCTACATTGGAATGCATTTGTTTTAAGTAGAGATCAAACCACATGTGTTTGGGACTAGTAATGGAATTTTTCATTATCATTGTACTGACTATGGCCCAATTCAATTTCAGAGCATGCTTAAATTTAGGCACATAAATGCTCCTTTTGACTTCAAAGTATGGATTCATGTACTGAACTGCTTCCTGATTGAGGAATCATGTCAGTTTTGGCGAAGATAAAACTGCTGTTCTCCAAAAGGTATTAAACAGTAACACTTCGTCTCATTCACACTGAAAAATATACCTAGAGAAATATTTACCTACACTATAGCAAATTAGCGGTGTCATGGATGGGGATGAATTTGTAAGAAAATTAACTGATATTGACCTAATTCCAGGGAAATACTACAGCAGTTGATATTGCACACACTTTCTCACTAATAGTGGACGCATGAAAATGGATCAGGTGTCTCTTCTCAATTAAAAAACTAGAGAGTGATGCACAGCTAATTCTGTGGAAAATGAGTAGTTTGGCTAAGGGAGGGGGTGCTCTCCATGCCTCCTTTTCCCAGAGCACCGATCCCTTCTCATAGCTCAACAAGGGTAAAACAAGCAACAGATCAAAAAAACAGATCAAAAATACACGTCATGCAAAAGGCAGCCAAGAAGACAAAGGCCCGGGCTCTTCTTCCACAGCCACCACCACTGGCACCTCCATCCCAGTTTGAGGCAGGGTAACAGTGGGAAGCCCAGTGGTGACCTCCAGGAGGCTGAAGGATGGGACTAGTGGGGCACTCCTTGGCCCTCGAGCCTGGGAGGCAAACAGGCACCCTCGTTGTGTGGCCTGTGGGGAGGGAACAACCCATGCTCCATTTCCACATCAAAAATCTCACACATAATTGAGGGAAAATTATTATTAATAATAATACTAATAACACAGAAAAGTAAGAAACTGAACACATGGCACTAGCGATACAGCTCTTCTCCAACTCAGGTGGGAGGCAAACCCAACTAATCACCAGTGTTGCACATGCTTATGAAAGGGTCAAGCAAAAATGCATTTCTCTTATAAAAGGGAGAATATCATCATACAAAGTCATGCCAAGAGGCCGTAGGAGAAGTTTAGCTTTGCTCAGCCTGGAGTGATCCTTCTGAAAACCACAACAAGCCTCCTCAGTGGTCCCACCTTGCCCAACCTCTCCCTTTTTTTCCACTCCACCTTCTGAAGTGCAAACACTCCCTTGAATTTCCGTTTGGCAGCAGTGGTCCCTTCCCTCTGCTGTTACTGAACTGCCAGGAGAGGCAACCCTCTGGACCCTTTTACCTCCGCATGATGGGCACTGCTGCACTACATGGCCAACTGATGGTGTAAGGTGGTACCAAGGCCAAGGTGAATCCTACTACTGAGATATTCAGAGGCATATGCACAGCACAACCCAAACTAGTATTATAAAACCAAGATGCAGATTTTTATAAAGCATCTACCTAGTACTAGTATATCCTTATTTTTCTTAGACAATGATACAGACAGAGTAACACAAAATTGTGTGAAGAAGGCAATGGCCATTTACAATTTAGGAAAAAATAAATTGCTCATCAGATGGTCTCATACCTGTTGTACTATTGTAGTTAGTTCCAGACAGAGCTGTATGACATTATTTCTTGTTACTGAGTAATCTGTGACAGCAGCAAAAGGTGATCTAAAAAAAAAAAGAAGAAAAAAAAAGTGTTGAATGAAACTGCCATATATTCACTTGCTTCACTAGTGCACAATGTGCTTAATAAGCATTGTTTTTAGAGATATTAAAATCACACAGAATATCCAAAATGTACTACTAAAATTGTAAAATACAGGATAAATATCCATTAAAAATGTTCCTCTCCCTGGTTTTGCATCTTTTAAGCTCCTCTTTAAGAAATTATATTTATAAAAGCATTATTTCTCACAGCCTTCTAGTTTATTTCTGGACTGCCTTTACGCCTCCAGAAAAAGCCCACCTTGCCTTCTGCATTTGTTTGGGAATACCCTCAAAAAAAAAAAAAAACAGAGGCAGCGCTTCCACCTGTGATACGAATGGTGTCCAGATGTGAATCAGATCAGAAAAGCATTTGGCTGATTCACTGGGATTCTTGGGACCTGATCTAGTATCTGGTGAAAGTACTAGAGGGACTCAGAAGCAGTAAAATCTTTATTCAAAGCGGAGAATAACATTTAGAGCCAGAGATACATTAACGCTCAGAAGCGTCTGCAAAGGCTAAACTGGGGGCACCACCTAACATCCCCCCCCACTGTGCTACAAGCAGAAGTGCTTAGTGACATGAAATGTGTAATACAGCATCTACAGACATCACCTACCTGTATCCTATACCTTAAAACTTTATGTAAGAATGTTTAAAATGCTTGCCTACCTTGAAGCTCACTTGCTTTCTAGAGCCACAGATAAAATGCATTTGGTTACTGAGGCTGGCAGTCATCTGATTTCTGTACTACAAGTCTGTGTTAAACTATACAACTTAATTTGGCCTATTTTCTATATTCAAGAAGTAGCCAAGCACTAGGCAGGACTGGTATTTTCTCCAAGAGAAGTCAAGACTTTTACTTCATCAGTGTTGCAAATGAGGTTTTTATGGGCATCACAAAGATGGCATTTCTCCTTAATATACCTGGCTTCAAACATTTAAAATATATATAAAAAAAAAAAGATGGCGAAGAACCACACGGATTGTAATGCCTGAATAAACAAACAATAGATCATTTAATGTGCCAGGATCTCTAAGCTGGGTTACTAGACCCTTCCCAACTGCCTCCTTTCATCGCTTCTTAGACCATACAGATTTGTACATATCTTTAAGAATTTTTCAGCACTGGCTGGTATTATGCCTTCCTCATTTAAGGATAGAGACAAGTTTCCAGTACAAAGAACTGTGCTGTAAGTATGTGCAAATGGCAGCTACAAATATAGTTCTACTTGTTCTTAATAAGGGTCTAAATTTCTTCTCATATGCAGAACTACTGAAAATTTAGTGCAGGCAGATTTGGAACTGTCCATTCATAAAACCATGTGAACGTCCCCATCTCCACCTGCTTCCTTTACTGCCTTCTTTCTTCTCCATGGCTCCCAACCCAGCCCTGATGGTTCATAAAACAGAACGAACTTTGAGGTGCATACTCAAGCCTAGCAGCCTTAACTTGATGTAATACATCATACAGCAACATACACTTTCTGCCTGTGTTTTCTAGGGAGGAAAGCAGTACATTCTTTTTAAAATAAAAAGAACAGAAATTGGAAGCTAGGCAGTTTAAGAAACAGTTTAAGAAAAGCAACAAGAGACTGAGGACTTAGTAGACAGCATGCGGGTAGGTTCCAAAAGGTGACTTACAACAGCTATTTGACACAGACATATAATCACAATTCAAATTCCAAGTTTTATGCAGGATATGGCAACTGTACAGTAGGTACACACTATAGCAGGCCTGCCCATGGACACATACAGAGATTATTTCTGAGGTTCAGGAGACGTGAGCATATTAAAGGATAAAAGGTAACTGAACTGCTTGGTTATGAACCATAATCGTGTTTAAAAAAAGTACATTAGCCAAGATGTAGAAATACACTGATATTTTTTCCTTTCAAAACTGTAACTGTTGAGGTTCTGAAATCTACCCGAAACCTTGATTTTAAAAGGTTATGTACATTTATGCATTCACTTTTCTTGAAGATGAATGGAATCAAGCCAGCAAATGGTATTATTTTACTTTAAGTATGGATGTTAATACAATTTGATCCTCAAATTACACAACTGGAATTTATTTGACATTTCAAGGCCTCCAGCATTTCTCTAAACAAAATCGCATGGTAGGCTTTGGCTAATACTGCATCATCTTCCCTCATACTTCTACAATTTAGTTTGGCTTCATGGTTCATGAGGGAAAAAATGACATTTTTACCGTCATTGCTCTTAGTGAAGATAGTTAGAAATGCCCCAAATAAACTTTGTTGACATTAAAGACCATGCAAGGGGACTGAGACATTACTCATTTTTGTTACACTGAAGTTTACACAGTGAAGATTTAGTGAAAACAGCAGGTGTAGAAGGCAGTGAGGGTGCCAGCAGGAGGGAAAAGACTACTAAAAATCAATAACTAATATGTAATATTTTGAAACATTCTTCACAACTTGGAAAGATCAGGAGACAGGTCCATGTTAAGTGGACTTTGCTCCTGCAGAAAACATAGAGGGTCCTCAAGCTGCTTCCTCTGCACGCCTGTGTGCATAAATCAACTCCCTCACATGAGTTTATGCTAAAGTCTCCCTGGGGTATTGCTGCATATTGGACCAGTAAAAATGCAATCACCTTTCCTTCCTCTCCCCAGTTCAGACCACTTCCCTGGAGACAACCTGCATGCACAACTATACAACCACTACTGCATAAGCAGCTGTGGGAATGGTAAGGGCCTCTTTAAACATTTACTACCAAAGGAAATGTATTTTGGTATTACATCCCAAGCCTCAACTTTGACAGTGAAAGTCCAGCAAGACTTAGCATAACAACATGCCAGCAGTTTCAACCAAAATATCAACAGAAACTTCACTGTAGAATCGCTGTTTGGATTTAGAATAGTGGGAGTCACTTGGGAGACAATCTGCCAAAAAACCTCTTCACTGATAATATATCCACTGATTTTCATTTTAATACAGCACAATATTATTGACCGTGAACAGATTAAACAATATGTATAAATGCAAACAAAGCTTACCTACACTGTAACTTTTCAATTGGCTGCTAAACCACTTTCCTTCTCAAGGCATCAGAAACACAACAAGTAAAAGGAATTCCTTGTTTATCTAGAACACTTCTCTCTACTTCTAAAAAAATTATTTCCTTGGCTTTGCTGAGCCATTTCTATCAGCTTCCAATTTCTGCTCTTTTCTTTGAAAGCTACATCTTTCACAGTCCCTTGGACCTTCAAGTCTCAGATACCTCCTGTGGCTCCAGTGAAGCAAAGTCCCTGAGAACACTTGTAATTTTCAATGCGTGTGCTGTCCAAGTCAGTGCTCTAAGTTAAACGAGAGCTAAAGAACTGCCTTGGACTGGGGCCATATGTTGCCCCACTTCCTGCTGTGATATTGACCTCAGTGTCCCATCATCTCATGTTCCTCAGTCATTTCCAAAACCTTTTCCAACATACATTTCCCTATTTGTAGAATGGAATGGCGATTTACTCATGTTTCTATTGTAATTTATTTGTTCTTCCTTCAAAACCTCTCTGTGATTTTCTTCCTTTGAAACACCCACATGAAACACCTTTGAAGCTCCACAGCACGCCTACCTGACTATACGCCCTTTTCATTCATTTCCTCTTCCAGACCTCTGCTGGTTTCCACCTTCCATTCTTTGTCTATTCTTTCTACATCTGATATCGTAAGGAACGGAGATTTATGCATCTGCACACATGTGCAGGGTGGTTTTGTGCTGTGCTCACCTTTTCTCCTGCCTGCTCCTTTCTAGTATGGAGCCATTAGCCATTTTCAAACCAGTTTCACAAATGGGTGGGTAATAGGTTGCAAGGATAATTAAGTTCCTACATGTTGTGTCGTCATGCATGCAGCTGGAAAAGTGGGAGCCTCTTAATTTTTCCACTGTGTGAACCCACATTGTGAGCCTGCACCGTATTAGACACCACAGATTCCAGAAAGATGAAGAGCTTCTAAATACCTCATTCACAGGAGAAAAATAAAACTTTTTTTTTCACTTTTTTTTACTTTTTTATTTTTTTTCTTTAAACATTTTAAACATTAAAGTCAATCAACTTCAAGAACATTTCCCTAACACCAGGCATGAGGGAGCTACTGGTTCTTTTAAATTCTTTTCACATGTTTTTAAACCTGCGTTTGAGAGAAATAAAGCACCTCTGAAACATCCATTTGATTATACACGTGTAATGTAGGCTGTAATACATGCACATATGTATAAACTTTTATGAATTGATACCTAATTAAAATCTTTAGCCGTAACAGCATCTTTCAGAATGAAAAAAAAAATTATTATCTAATGATAATTAATTAAGCCACCCTGAAGGATTGGTAGAAAAACCAGCTACATCAATATAGCACAGCTAATTCCCTCACAGAATTAAGAAAAGAAATAATACAATTCAACAAATATTAATACTCACAACTACTGATTGCACATGAAAGAAAATCCTTCCCAAACAATTAAAAAAAAGATGTGTATTGTGAAGGAGATGCCTAAACTCGGTACTTCTACATTGTCAACATTTTCAGTCTCATATGCTTTAGCCTCCTCATCTGTCTTCCTCACGTAACATTTGTTTAGGAGAAAACGATACATAGAAATAATTATTTCACTTTTTAAAGTTGCAATTTGGGCAAACACAGACTGTTGTTAGTAAAAGCATTGCCACAAAATAAAAGTTAATCATATTTCACCACTAGTTGTAGTCCTGAGCTATGTTATAACGGACATTGTGAGGGGTTTAACACCAATAACATACTTGTTTTAGCATCCTAACAAGAAAAAACGTCCTTGGAACAATCTGATTAAACATAATAGTGCAAAATGTTTTGAAGAGAAAGGTAACCAAATCAGTAATATACTTCAAAGGTAACACATTAAACTCAAATCAAAATCTGTACATACAATATTGTTGCCTATATATTTGTGACAAATCCAACTAAGATTCATAGTTCTAGGCTTTCATGAAACGAGCATTTTATCTGGATTTTTAATGGAACTGCTTTAATGTAGAAGCAAGGAGGAATGCAGTAAAATTCACACTGGATAAAGGAATTCTTTACATGAGTGCTCTGTTAAACATTTACAGCTGTTCCAGTAGCACAATGCGGCTAAGTACCATAGCGTTCTTAGCCAGCACTCACCCACAGACTTGGCATACCGTTCAAACAAGCATACTGGGGGAAATGCATAAAGGAAACATAAGATTCCCAGGTTTAAGACTGAAAACCAATTGACAGAAAGTGCACTATTGGTGTGGTCAGTAAAAAGTCTCTTTGTTTTCTTTTTGTTTGGGTTTTCATTTGTTTTCCCCCACCACCTTGTGTGCAAACCAGATCTGTCAGGACAAGCAAAACCCAAGCATGGCTAAAAGGACTGTATGAAGTAATTTATAGAGGAGACTCTAAACCAGTAACACTTGCTTTGTCAGTAAGAAGTCATGGGCTTGAAAACATCCACGCACAATTCTCCCAATGAACGCTCCTCTTTACTCAAAACTACAAAACAGTCACACCATAAACATCACCAAGGCTCAGCCACTGAAAACAATGAGACAAAGAAATCCAGCTGACAACATTTTACCTCCAAGTGGAAGAAAAGGTATGCATTGTGTATGTCACCATGGTGAAAAGAAGGAGCAGCCTTTTTTGAGTGGGGGATGCATTCTGCTGCCATACTGCCTAGGACTGTTCATACGTAAAGAGCAGTGCTTTCAGGCTGCACTTCTCTGCAGACAGCAGAGCATCACCCAAAAAAGCCTCACCCCAGGTGGGGCCTGGAGGTCCTGTTCTGCTCTCCAGACTGAACTGAAGCATTCAAATGTCCTATAACTTTAGGCACAGATTTTAGCCTTACTTAATAGGATTTATGTATATGTATAAGTGCTTTGCAGAATATTAGCACATTTCAGGCCATGCCAAAATGACATACCCACCTGAGATTACAAATCAAAGGATTATACCCCACTGCTTTGTGAGTGGCCCTAAAAGTAGACCTAGACTCACCAGAAAAGCCTTTTACTCTGAAATTTTACATTTTGTTACTCCTGTCAGAAATTTGTCCCTTATCTTTTATATGACCAACAATTTCTATTTACAGTTGGGCTTTTTGTTCATCTCCTTCTTCCATTTTGTTTATGTATCGTGTATCCAGACAGCAGTGGTAAATTAATCAGACTGGTGCACATTTGTCAGCTTTTCTCTGGCCACAGCAGTGAGTCTTGAATACAAAAATCTTATCTCTGCAAGATCTCTTTGTTCCTACTATTTAGACTTCAGTGTAATCTGTGGCAGCAGTTTTTTATTTCCAAAAGGGGGATAGCGTGAGGGTGAAAAACAAGGGATACAGGAGAGTTGCTGTGAAAGGCATATTGAATCACTGCCCACACAGATGGCTGAGTCAAGTATACTAAAAAAATGCAATGTTTCCTGACAAATCCTAATTCACGACCATCAAAATCTGTGACACAACAACAGACGCAAAATGTTGTAGTAGTGGTCTCATGGGAAGTTGATTACATTTACTTAAATACTTAATTGAAAAATAAACTACTGCATTATCTCAGTTTTGTCTTTAATGAAGACTTAATTAAAGCCCTAAGAACAACCATCGTTCCTTCCTTGCTTGCTCCTAGTCTCTTAAGTCCACATTTATAGTTTATACAGATATTGTTACTATTTGCTAAGATCCAAAACATTCTTCTTGATGCTGCACAAGATCTATGGTATGAGGAGATCTGCTTCAGATACCAGAGTCCAAGCACGACAGAGCAGGCAGGAGTAGGCATCCCAGACGCACAACTGAGAAATTTTTCTCACTCAGTGCAGTCAGCAGGAAATACAGATTTCCAGGGCGTTTTGTTGGCAAAGAAGACACAGTGGTGGAGGTGAAGGAACGCAACGTATCAAACCAAGAGCAACATGGAAGATGGCACCAGCAGAAGCAAGGTTTGCAAACAAGCTGTGTGCTGGCGGAACAAGAAGACAAGATGGGAAGAAACAGAGCTCCAAATGTCACTGCAGGTCAGGTTCCCTCAGGATCCTTTCTCCTCCACAAAGAGCATTACAGTTCTTCCCAGTTAAGACTATAGTAATGAACTCTACCTGTTAAATCTACCTGTCCCATGAGAAAAAAAACATACGATGTACAGTGGGACTTAGAAGGGGAAAGAGGGGTGCTTAAAGGATGAGTAAAAGATGGTTTTGCTCCCAAGGCTGCCTTCACTTTGCAGTAGCCTCATTAGGACACAAACTCAATACTCATTGTTGTGCCAGCTTCTGATGAAAATACAACCTTTTGTCTGTCAGATGGTTTGTTAAGTTCTGGGAGAAAAAGTATTGGCTGAATCTTCACTCAGGACTCATCACAATTTCAGTAGCAGAACCAATAGGTAGTAGCAAATTAGTAGAAAAGGAATGAGATGCGAGTACAGTACAAGGGCTGTCTGTGTCTCAATCAGAGAGAAAGTTAGTTAAAAGCACCGCTAAATGCTCTAAACTTGGAGCTCAGAAGAATTTTCTGGGCTCCTTAAGATATCATTGCTTTTCAGTTCACATTTGTCTCTGGATAAAAACTGGGAAATTTCACTGGTGCCACTGAAGATGCAAGTAATGTGGTAAAATCCTAACATAATTTTGTTAAAGATGAAAAAAGGTAGTTTGTTTCTTAAAATCCCCTGGGTGTTTGGTTCTTTTAGATCAAGAAAGCCATGGATGGATGACGAATATTTAATTCAGAAATCTCAGAAAGGCAGTTAACACCAACACATCCACACACAAAGCAACACTTTCACAAAGTGGTCTTCAGGTGGACTGTACATGTGTGCCGTAAGAACAAAACCTTACCTGGGATTAATGAAAATAAATATGTCTAATTTCAATTTCAACTAAATGTGCAGATAAAGCTGGACATACTACTGTACAGAAAAAAAATACTTTTATGAGGTTAGAGATAGCTTAATGCCACAAAATTGCAATGCATTCATATTTTGGTCCACAGTAGTGAACCCACAACAGTAATCCTACTTTAATGATACATTAAAAAAAAACCCTCCCCGGGATGGAGTGTGTTAGCCCTATAAAAGGCAGAAGAATTTCCAGGAACCTGATACACAAAGAAGGAGGATTCAGAAAGGTGACATACATTAGTATTCCAAAGAATACAACATTCATGAACTACAGGAATAAAGACTGAAAAGAATACCAATGATCTAGGACACCTGGGTGACTACATACATTATTCTCTAATTCCCAAGAAGTATTCCTGGAGACACTGCAATGCAAAGTTGCTTTAAATATCAGGTAAGTAGTTTGTTGCTATAGCCTAAGGAGTGGTTTTCCATCAGCCTAAGAGCTATGTTAAGTGTCAACTGGAAATGCACCATACTTTCACAAAAGACTCTCACAGTTTTTCACCAGCAAATTGGCCTGGAAGAATTTGAAGATTAGGAAAAGAGTATAAAATAAGACATTATCGAGCTAAAACATTTTTGAAATCTTCCGTAAGAGAAGATAGATTTTGTGGGCTGAGAAAGTAACAGGAAGTTAAAATTAGTCTAAAACGTTTAAGGACATTATAATCTATTAGTGTGGTGACAGCGTCTTACAGGACATTATTGGAGAGCTATTTCATGCTCCCCAAAATTATCAGCCAACGTCCTCTGAAAACAGACAGAATTCTCTACTAAGTTTTCCAGTTCCTAAATGAAACTAAACCAGACGACTTTTAAAGCCTGGCAATAAAAGCTACCCTAATTTTCAGATAAACTCAAATCTCTGGCATACATGTGGAAGTAGGACTGCTCCAGGCAGAGACCTGGAATAAAGAGTGTCCTTGGATCGGCCCTGCACGGTGGCACTGCAAGAGCCTCAGTGAAAGTGTCTCAGCAACTCACAGCTCTTGCACTCCTTTTGATAATTATGCCTGGCCTAGCGAGGTCTTTACAGATTATGGGTATCCTACAGAAACATCACAAAAAGAGAGCTTGCTAGAGCAGCAAGTGAAGCACAAGTTTATGTATAGAGTCATCACCATCCCCTACACATAAAAAACCCCATCACTGTATTCCTATGCAAGTTGGAGCTGCTGCTAGCTGCTTTTTCCACATGTGACCTGAAAAACAGTGCATAGGGGCAGCCCAGTATGGATCTTACAATTGGGTGAATAACCCTAATAGCCACTTTATTCCTCTTAATGGTTTACTCTCCCCTGTCTTGCACCCCAGAGATGGAACCGGTGTTAGAAACCAATCCAAAACAGTTAAGATTTGGAGCCCAGATTTAATAGTAACAGCTGAGCAGAATAAAATTAGATCCATGTTCCTGACTTTAAATACTTTATTTTAAAAATCTTTCTATCTCCCCCTAGTGGCTTCAATAGCTTCTTAGAAGGAATATAATAGGGAGAATCCCATTGATCTCCAGATGTTCCCACTTCTCGAGAAAAACGCAGTCATTGGCCTGTCTTCATCCCAATTTGGGGGCTTCACAAAGAAGGAAGAGCAAACCTAACTAAAATAACCACACACTCATAAATCAGAAAACTCTCTAAGTGTTACAGAAAACATTTGCAAGAACCAGGTGTTTAAGCTACACAGATCTTCAAAAGGACTTTCCTTTTGAAGAAAGAAATCTGAATGAAAGCCTTATCTGGACACTAAAGACATTATTGCTAAAAGCGGGATACCACCATGACTGCCCTCGTCTTTAACTCCTTGGAACTTCTCGGTCTGATCAGCTATCATATCAAAAAAAGTCATTTTGCATCTTACTGGGAGTAGAACTGATATGCATGTTTTTCGAAATTATTTTAAAGGTCCTCCCCCACCAATACTAAAACCTACTAACAGAATTATCTTTTACAAATACAATACAGCTGCCTTTATACACATAATTTTACTAAGCGATAATTCTTAACACAATCCCGAGCAACAAACAAATTTTACACACTGGATTTGTGTTTTAATACTAAAAGCGCATCGTTTGGGTGTAGTGCACAGTATTACAGTGACACATTAGTGCTCAGATGCAGATGTTTCCTAGCATCAACAACTACTTTGTTCCTGAAGTTCAACTACTAAATTCATATTAAGATGCCAGAAACACATTGTTTTTCAAAGTGTTAAACATATATATATGTGAAAGTTTACTTTTTAATAACAGTATTTTATAAACAAAAAACACCACATTACCAAATCCTCAACTTTGTAACTAAATCTTTATCCATTAGCGACAATTCAAATGAGAAAATAATCAAGCTTATTTCTAAATAGAAAGAAGTGGCAAACAGTGATCTGCCTATGCAAAAGAACATTGTTTTCTACTGTTCCTTCTGTTTTAAAGCCCAGAATGATATGCTGTTCTCTGCCAAAAATTATTTGCAGGGAGAAAAAGTGAAGCCTACAGGTCTTCCAAGTAACAACAACAGGCTAGAGACAAAACTAAAAATCTATTCCAAATTTTTCAAGTCTAATATTAAGCTCATTCCATGAGATTGTATTGCTTCTCTGCACACCTAATGTTAAACATCTAAATAGAAATTGAGGGGTCCAATTTTAGGTACTCTGGTTTTGAAATATGCGGAAAGGCTAGAAAGGGGGGAGAAAACAAGAAGCAGTGGTAGCTGTAGTCTAGCAGAAAAAAAAAAAAAAAAAAAAGAGTTTGCAGTTCAGCTTAAGAAATGGAAAAGATGGAAAAGATTCATGCCTCACCTAAACCTTTCATATGGAAATCATTTATGGGACAGAAGCCAGACAATGAAACACAACAAAACCCACAGCCATAAATCCAAATAATTCTGCTGGATTTTAAGAATTACACAAAGATCATACTCTGAACAAAACTTCAGCTGCTGGATACAAAATAAGACACACCTTTAAATCAAGATAAGCATTTTATTTTTGCTGATAAAAATGCACTGTGATGCATTCTAAAAAGAAACACAGATTGAAACTAATCTGAAAATTAGTCTATGATCATCATAAGTACCTGCATATTACTGTTGTCATCATTAGAAAAATGTCACCACAGATACAGTAAAGGAGAGCACTTAAGTCCTGGTCCCACATACTTCTTAGATAATAGAGGTAAAAGTCTAAGACAATTCCAATTGCATCTAGTTTCAGAGATATTTCACTGCCATTTAAAAAACCTAAAATGCAACATGCATGTTTACACACACACACTCACACACACACTGAATTGACACCTATTTAATGAAAAGTATGGTCACAGTTTTGTGATGTGATACTATCAGAGCAATAAATCTGAGTTATGCAGGTCAAAGTGTTGTTCTATATTAATAATAAAATATATAACCTAATGGTGTCATCCTGCTGCTATACTGTTTTTCCAGATAGGCATGGGATTGCAGTGCAGTGAGAAGTATTGTATTGAAAGGCGATCTTAATTGCATGCTGACTTAACAAGAAAAAATTGCTACAAAGATCCTCTCAGAATTTGTAAATGAATTCTGCTTCCATTTCAATGCTGACACCACACTTTGTAAAGAAGCTGGGGTTTGTGCGTGTGAGTGATCTGGTTACCTGTGACACATTTGGGAGATTTTACCTGTCCAACCAAGCCAGCAGACTTTTAGCTGCTCCAATCAGATCCACTACCGATGTCAGAAAATCATTCGGTAATTTGCGGCTGGTCCTTCCATCATAGTGACCGCTCCTCCTCCTCCCAGTGATGAAGTTCTGCAGGTTTTTGGCAGATGCATTCAGTTTGTGAGAAAGGGTTTTTAGATTTTCTGTTTCCAAGCCATAGTTCTGCATTGAAAAAAAAGACAAAGAAAAGTTAGCTTTGCAGCTGAACATGAAGTACCGAGAACAGCAAGACTGCTCTTCTGCTTCAAAACTTAAACCATTCTTAATAATTAAGGTAGAAATACACCCACTCATTAGTTTTCAAATGTATGGCATGTTCTGTTTCTGAAGTGCATAAAAATAGAACAAAAGAAGAGCAAAATTTTGAGTGATCTTTTAGCTGGTTTTAAGTGCTCTGAGAAAAACATCTCAAAATGAAGAAAAAAACCTAGTCTGGAAGACTGATTTTCAAAGCAGTGCGTCACTCACAGCAGATCAGATGGTTCTTTCAGTAGATCTGATGGTTAGGGGTCAGTCCCTGGTGTCCATACTCACACCGATTCCTAAGATCACATTGGGCAAGAGGGTTCGCAACCAGCAGACGTATGGAGTACGGACACAGAGTGACACCAAATTGCTTTTGTTAGTTTCAGTGAAGGAAGCCCGTTCATTACCTTATTTTTATTTTTGTTAGCAGGAAAGGACCACCAGAATCACAGACAAGAGAACAAACACATTGACACTCTGCTCAATGTCTAAGTCATCCTTTTAAAGTCAAGTTGTAAGCTTTGCTTCCATTTAAGAGTCAATCCCTTAAACTTAAATTACATTCCTCAGTTGTGCAGCAGAGACAGAAATAATTACACAGAAATATTAACAAATACTACTTGAAAATCCTTCAAATATACAACCGTTGCTGAAACAGTAAGAGAGAATGCACTAATTTAATGTTCAATTACAATATAATATAGTACAATCAGTGATTTGTTATTTCTGTAATACATTTGTTTTCCTCACAAATGCAAGTAATAATAAAGTTATTTCAGAAGATATCTTCTTTTGCTGTTGTAAAGGAGTAAGCAATTACATAGACTTGAGCTTATTATTCCTGTAAGAGAAAGATGGTATTTCTGAAGGTCGTCCTCGCCTCAACCACATCACAGGGTTATAACATGGAATGCACACAATTTGTTCAGTTGATGATGGAAAGGGCTACTGACTATGAAAGGTAGACCGTCTCCTACCACAAAGGATGCTGAAGCAGGATGCTGAAAGCTCCTCAGCTGCACACAGAAAAATCAACTTCCTACTTCCTAATGACACCCCTCCTCGTCCTCGCCAGCTCTCCTCCCAGGCCCCCCGTTTAGTCCCCACGCTAATTTGTCCATAAGGTAAAGAGATGGGAGAAGGGATATATTTGCCAGTGCTAAATTAAGACCGCTGAAGCTTATTTACCTTAGTCTTTTTTTCTATAGGAAATGGGGGTGGGGAGTGGGGTGGGGGGGGTGTGATTATTTACAGCAGTTGTCATGCTCCTAATCCAAACCATCTACTAAATGAACCTAATCCTCTCTTTAATTACACAGGGACTGCAGGAACATTACACTGAAGCTAGCTCCAGCCCTCCCACACAAGGTCCACTCCCAAGCAAACGGGAGATCCTCATGGAAAGGCGAGACTGCTGCCTCCCAGCCAGCTCCTCTTTCCCCTTGTAAACCCAACACACTTTGTGGGGAAGACACTAAAACAACAGCCATCTTTCCACAGCAGAGGATGCGCTTTAGGACTCAGATGAAGGGGGAAGTGACCACACGCTAAGGTTGTACTCTAAAAACCACTACTGTAACATCTGTGAATATCCACATTTTGGGCAAGGAAGGCTTTGTGGGCGTGTTTCTCCACTTCGCAGTTTCTGCACAGGCGCCATCCTCTGCCACCACGTTCAGTTCCCAATTAGACAAATTGTATGTTTGGGCAGTGACTTTTTCACTAGGTAAATATTCAACAGCAATTATACAACAGATAGAGTTAGGTTATAAATAAAAAATTACAAGTTGGAAACAATAAATTGGGATGGAAAAGTAAAATGTACTTCATTATGCAGCTAAACGGCTCATAACTAATAACTTATTAAATCAGTCCAAATTAAAAAGATAAACATCAGATAAAAATAAAATTGTTTTTGCTGCCATTTTCTATGGTTGCTGTGTCTGAGAGACCAAGATGGAGGCTGAGGACTGGGTAGGAGCAAGTTGGAAAAAAATACCAGGTTTGTTCTTCTTTCGCAACCTGCTTCTTGAGCACGTAGCTCATTTTGGGAAGATTAATGGGGGAAGAAACAAATGAAAGATATTCTGGATGAAAGATATGTCATACCAAATGTCTCGCAGATCAGCCAAGAGATCCCTCTCTTTCTCCATCTCCCGCTTTGTCACCTTGTCCGTACCTCATCCGCTTCGATGGTGGGTGTCAGGTACCAGCCGGCACTGGTATGCCGTGCCCACCGCAGCCGCATCCCCAGTGGGAAAGGTACAGACCTCTGCTCCCACCAGAAAGCAAAGCACCAGCAAAAAGAAAGCCTGCAATATCGTACACTGCAGACCAAGAAAAATGATACTCAAAAATTTATTCTACGACAAGAAAACAGGGTGCATTTGTGTATATGCTTCTTTAGAAAATCAGCTCCTGTAAAAAGCTCAGTGGTTTCTTGTTAACATTTCAAGGGACGGCCACCTACAGTCACGGATTTTTCAGATGCCTTTTTTCACTGTCAGATATGTGGGGCAAGGAAGAGACAATGTTAACAGATACAAAATCTATTTTCATGCATATTCATCAAAAGTGTGCGTGTTCTTTAACATAAAAAACTGAGCGACAAGTGTAACACCTAAGCTACATATAAAATTCAGTCTTACATGAGAAATGGCACTGATTTTGGTAAAGCCTCCACCTGTAATACAAGACAGATAAACCCAGGGATGGAAAATACAGATATAAATTTCAGGCAGAATAGATTTTTGGGTAGCTGTGTTTATCGAAGCCTTCAAGTAGAAAGATCCTAACACAGCACTGAAGCTAACAAAATCCTCACTTTGTTTATCACTAATATTTCTGGCTCACACTAAAAACAAACAAAGAGTTGCATGTTCTAATATTGGAAAAAAGCTTGCTCAAATAATAACTGCCAAGTTTAATCATACTTTATATGCGGTAATATACTACTAACAATATGGTTTTCTTAGAAATGCACTGTGTTTATTTTCAAGCACTGTAAAGAGATAATTGCAGGCAAAGGAGACAATTCTTTGTTTTCCCCTACTCTGCATTTAGCCAGCACTAACGTAAGTTATGCTTTCATTAGCCAAAATAAATTCCCAGTCACTGAAAGAACCACAAAGAAATATCTGCATGCTTGTAGAGATTACAAGAAGCAAAGCAAGTGGACGCATCCGCTTTCTCAACGAGAGGCCGCGGAGCAAGAGTCTCTTCAGAGACACCCCGCCTCAATAGAAATGGGTCTAATGGAGTCTCTTCTGGCAATCGCAAAACAAGAACTTGATGAAGCTAAGCTACGCAGAGCAATAGCTTGTCAGCAGGTGTTCGAACTAAAGGTGGTAGGAGCTATTAATAGACATTTTACCTGCTAATTACATTTCTGTGGCTTCACATGACAGTGTGAGTGATGAATTGTAGCTCTTTTCTTCACACGCTGACAAGCAGCAGCTCTAATCACCACTGATGAGTTTTGCTTTTTTTTTTTTTCTTTGGTGAGGAGAGCCAGCCGAGTCCCTCTGCCAGCCCATCCGTGCACCAGCAGCACAGGGCAAGAAGAGTGTTTAGTAACCAAGCTTTGGAAGTAAATCCCTAGTTGTCCCCTCAGCTTCTCCCAGTGGAAAAAATAAAAATAAAAAACAGAGCTCATATCATCTCTTCCCTGTGTTAAATTCACTTAATCCTTGCTGGTAGGGAAGCGCATGTCACACTGGTTTAGAAGTAGTGTGTTCCTAACTCACATAGTGCTAACTACCTCTGCAGGCTCAGACAGGGTGTCTAGAAGCTGCTGAGACCTTTAGTTTAGGGTGGTTTTATGCTGCCCATTGCAAATGCAAAGACATCTCAGCTAACTGAACAAGCCAGGCTCAGATACCAAACAAAGTGCGGATCTAAACACAGCGCAATATGCAATACAGACATATCCACCGTCCCGTCGACAAATACAGAAACCCCACAGAACAGATGTCTTGAGCACAACTTTTATGCAGCCACGAACACCTCTACATCTCCAAGCACAAAGGCCACATCAAGTTCAATGACATCGTTTGACTCCTACAAACAATCCAAGGTAGAGACATGAGCATATGGCCGCTCTGCCTACCTCCCTAAAGAACTGCTCCTTCTCTTCAGCCCAGAAAGCTGCTGGAAAAACACATGGAGCGAAAGGCATTCAGCAACCAGTGCTAATTCTTACTGAGGAGGCACAAGATGGAAACTGAAGATACGACTGTAACACTGCTGCTTCGGGGCAAAAGGAAAATAAAACCTGTTTCTCCAGGCAGGCAGAGCAGATAGCGCTGCTTACATCGATTAATTTCTGCTGCCCCTCTGGAGAAGGCAACCATGACTGTATAAGCCACAGAAGGTAAAGGTTCATTTTTCTTTGGCAAATGTTTGTTACCACACGCACAATCACTATTTTTAAAGAAGGAAAAAATGGCAACCTTTTGAAAAGACTGATATTAAGGTCTAGATAGCGGTACCATGTAAAAAAATTATGTGTAGCGTATAATAAATTATGTGTGAAGAAATGCACCTTCTCAGTTATGCCTGATATCTCTCAGTAATATCGATAACAATCATAAGGATGAAATCATAAGTTTTCTCTCTAAATGCAACTTTTCAAAAAGTATTTTTCCACTTATTCATAGACTGAATGCAGGAGTATTAGGTAAGGATAGTATATGACCGCTAAGAAATGGACTTAAGGTAACCTCAAGCAAGCTTAATTCTGCTTTTTTTCAGTGCTTTCATCTTTCATATTTAATTCTTGAGCATAATTTCTGTATGCATTATTTATTGCCTTTAAACAAGCAACCTGGAAACAGTAAAGTTCAGAGTCCTGGGGAAGCTTTTAAACAAATAATCAAAGCGTCATCACGTGGCTCCCATGCACGTGGTGGCCATTTTGAAACCACACCTCAAAATTTGGGGTGGGCAAAAAATTCGCCAAGAAAAATTCCAACCTTTGTCTCCACCATTGTTTTAAAAAAAAAAATGAACAAGCTGCATCTGAGCCTCATTCTCCAAAACACTTGGCTGAACACATCCCACAAAGTATGAGGCAGATAGTTTACCAGCCCAAAGTTGCGAGCAACTGAGAAACACAGCTTGGCATACGGAAGGTGCCTTATGTAACTTTATACCTCATCAGATCTGCCTACGACATATATTTCTAACGGCCCTTCTTCCAGCATCATGAAATGCCAACACTAAGGTTCTCTCTCCTTCAAATAGCACTGACGTATGGGGTAACTTAGAAGCACACAACACATGATCCTTACACGTCTGTTTCGTAAATACAGAGTAAGTAGATAAGGATGAAAAGGCAGATAGCTCAAATGATGCTTATCATTTACTGCAATTATTAAACATACGCCCATTAAAATGCAAATGGTTTCAAAGAGTATAAATATTTGTCCTAAATGTTTACAGCCAGAAAAAACTCAGTTGCATGATACTTATAGCCCTGCAGAACCTGGGAAAGATTCATAATCATCATCATCCCCTTTCCTGAAAATGCCCTTCTTTTTCTACAGTACAATCAAGCAACGTATCAAAAAGCCAAGTCCTCGTCATGCTTTGAAGCACTAATAGAGCAATTACATAAACTATTCTTTTTACTCTTATTCAGTCATCAGACTCTGCAAGACCAAGTGCTCATTATTTTTTTGGTTTTCTACTTTCTCATGTAATTCTGTCCCTAGCCAGCCAAGTGCTCTTATTTATCCAGAATTCAAACTACCAGTTACGTATTCAGTTACATGCATTTCACAAAGTCTTCAACAGATAAACAGCAAGTTGGGGGTTTTTTTAAAAAAAGGAAATAAGTAAATTATTAGGAACATGCTACCTCTTTAAAACATTTTACATTGTAACAGCCCTTTTTATCCAGTCTGCTTTTAACTATGGGGTTGGATCTTTAAAAGTGCCCTCCAACACAAACCATACAATGACTCTATGAACTGGGGCATATCTTTCGTACTTGCCCAAAACTCCAAATAGCCCAAAGAAAAAAGCAACTACGAAAAGTATCTAGGATCCATAGATGATTCTTGAGGCGAGTGCGAGGAAGAACATTCACCCTTTGCATACAGACATATTTACTGCCTTTGGCATACCATAGGGTTTTCTGCAGTTCTATAAAAAAGATCTACTAACAACAGCAACAAATATTTCCAGTGTGATCTATATGAGGTATCAGAAAGCTTTTAACGCCTTAGCTTTATTGATCTGGTGATGGACTTCAGGATTTCCTCCTCTGCAGTTAGTTAAGTTAGCTTACGCTGAGACAGGAAGGCAAATGACACATAAGCAGAACTTTAATTTGCAAAGGGCAATAGAAAAAAGGGTAAGGAATTCTTCTGCTATGAGCATGCAGAATATTAACAATAAATCCCAACTCCAGTACATACAAATCTCCATTTTGAAATGTAGTCTTCCTCATTTAGCACTATGATGATTAAGTCTAATATTCACTATTACTGACAAAAGCAGTTTTAAGATCTGGCTAGTGATAAGGGCAAAGGAAAGGATTTCTGTGTGAGAAATGGCAAGAAGATAAAATTAATAAAAGGAATAATTCTTAAGAGGAACAGAATCATTCATGAGTAAAGAAGGTCTATTTTTTACATTCATTTGCATATAAATGTTTTGTGTTAGTGGTAAATGATAAGTAATTTCATGCTGTTAGTGCACACCAATGTTTTCTCTGCCAAATAGTAATGCTATTTCATCTGCTGCAATCGTCTAGCTTTACGGATTCAAATACACAGTGTATATGTAATAAATTCCTGTGCAGCCACAGCAGGTTTAAATAACTAGCATGAAACCAGTACTGAAACTAGTATGCTGTACAAAGCAAAAACTGTTTCATTTTTTTAACCAAACTCTACTCTGCACAAAGGCAGATTCCCTGAAGAAGTATTTTGCAAATTCAGATGGACTTTACTAAGTTCTTTGTTTAAGGTAAACTTTAAATCATCCAAAAGTTATTTGTGAAGTTTTCTAAATATTCTTATTTTCCCACAACAAAATCCCACTCTAAGGTCTCCTTTTAAAGAATATTTGAAAATATTCAAAATCAAGCAAATAAAATGTATGATGTTTTGGAGAAGTAAAGCAAAAAAAAAAATCCTCATGCATCAAGGCTTTGTAGTGATATGTCAGGTAAACTCGATCATTTTCTTAAAGATAGAAGAAGAAATCTTTGGCTCTACAGTCTTCAGTCTTTGTATTCTCTACGCAGTGAGGCAAAGGGTAGCATTTTCTGGGAAAAATATGACACCAAGGAGAAATAAAATTTACAGTCCATGGACTCTCAGAAAAATATGGTCATACCCAGTTTTGAAAAATGAAACTCCATCTCTTGACAATCAGACGATGGAAAAAGAATTACGTGCATTTCTCTGCGTTCTGCAGCACAGTTAGGTATTTCAGGAGCTACAAGACCTCCAGATGCACTCCAAACCTGAAGACTGATAAAGTGATCTGATGGCATTATCTAAGTAATGTGTTCTTTTTATAAGCATCACCTCCATCTTTCCTCAATTTACTTTCTGATGGCTTTGTTCATTCACATCCAGTGCTTAAAGCAACTACCAAAGAAACAAGGCTCGCCGCATTTTATCTGTGGCTGAAGGTCCGCTACACTCTTGTTTGTTTACTGATGAAAAGCAGTCTTAGACTAGCTTCACCGCCACATGTATACTGAAAGGATAATATTGAGGCTAGATCTGGGTGGTAATTTTTTTTAAGTGATGAACAAGTGTATGTTTTATTACCTGGGAATAGCCTGAAGAAAAAATACCACAGTACCTAACTCAGTACTGTTTCTCCTGTATTTCTAGAGCTGGACATGCAGTTTCTTAGTTCATTATTTTTCAACCCGTTTTGAGATGTTATTTTTTGAGATTTTGTCAGTATGAATAAACACGCACACCCACATCAAGCAGAAATCTACCTGCTGGTGCCATCAGTGTGATCTCAGCTTCATGTCCCAGTTTGAACAGAAAGGGAAGGACAAGAGACGTGCCTTGCTGGAAACAGAACAACTCTACAGGCGTGTATCTGTCACGGCAGTTTCTCAAGGCCTGACTGAAAACCATGCAACAAACTCTTAGCAGCAACAAAATACCATCACAGACCTCACTACTTCTTTCCTTCAAGCACAAAGAACATTTCATTTATCTTGCCCTTTCTGACATATGGACTTCATAAAACACAAAACTGCGCCGAGGCAAGACAATCTATTGAACATGCTCCCACCTTCACAGACTGAAGGAGAGGGAAGAGACAAACCAAATTAGTCACATCGCCCGCTCTCTCCTGGAGCACGTTCAGCTTCAGTGATGGTATGCGGTATATACGCCCCCACCATTATCAGCAAGCGTGACCTGTAACAGCAGTAGCAGCTGGGCAAAATCCTTATTCCTCCTTCTCTGAAGCACCATAGGAATAGAAAACCTGTGAATCCCACCCCCAGGATGCTTGCTCTCCTATCAAGAGCGCAGTATGGCAGGCTGGCAGCCAAGAGAGACTCGACTGAAATGGATAGCACAGGCCACCATTTGTTCTCTGATCAGCTAACGAACACTGGGAGATCCATTTGTTGCAAGTGCTTATGACAGGAGGGGAATACTGTGAGAGACCACAGCCACCCACTCATCTTCTGTCAGAAATCAATAAAGAACACCCTTTAAATAGTGCTATCAATCATAACTGGTTCCCAACTATTCTTGCAGCACTCAGTTTGTCTATTTAGCGCTGCTCAATAGCCTCTGCCTGGGTTACGGAGGTCCCATGCTCTCTCCATACCAGCCAAATACGCTTGTCCAGGCTCTCCATCTTCCTCAGGAAGAAAATGTTGTCCCATGAACTACAGGCACACAACACAAGCAGCTGGTTTGCTGCGTGCCATTTGCCATACCCACAGCTGGCAGGGCGGAAACGTCAAGTAGAATTTTACCCCAGAAAAATACTGGGAAGGGAGGCAGGAAGAAAACAGCTCATAAAACACACCAGTTACCAACAATGTAGAAACTTTCCTCATTGATGGCAACGCTCTCTTGGAAACTCTCCCCTGCAGAATGGGAGCAGGAATGAACAGTGGGAGGTGGTTCTGTCCTCAGTGACAAAAACTGTTTAGGTGGTCACTCACTAACTCGGAGAGAATGGGGAGGAGAATCAGAAGTGACAATCCTTTTGTATTTTTAATGATTAGTTTAAAATCAATCAGAGATTATGCTTGCAAAGGCAAATTAACATTATTATTCCTACCCCACCATGCCACCCATCATCTCCAGAATCCAAATGGATGTTAACTCAGTTGATCATACACTTGTAACTCATGCCAGACTTTATCATGAAACCTCTGTCAAACTCCAGTGAAACAGAAGAAAATAATCAGATAGTTTTCATTTACAAAACTTTGCACAGTGACTGCCTGCACTAGCAGTTAACCTACAATGGAGAGTCATAGGCTTAAACTTCTTCTAAACAATACACTCAACATTAGAGGCTAATTGGAAGAACGGGCAAGCACAAACCAGGACAGATACTTACTGATGCAATAAAAAAAAGGAAAGCCTGTAAGTATAGGACCAGTATAGCCAAAATGATTGTCTCTGAATTCAATTTCCTACGAGGTTTATCTGATTGGTGAACAATAAATTCAAATTAAGTCCACTAAAATCAATATAATGATCACATTTTGTATCCCTGAGGAGCCATCAGCAGCCAATTGTGAGACTGCAAAAACCTCAGCTTAAATTAGAAGCTGTGGTCTGAACACATGCTATTGTGTTTCAGTGATGAAGTTTTCTTTAAGATGAACTCAGAAAAGCAAACAACACTGTATGTACAACAAGGACCAGAAGGAGAGTCATTGCATGAATTAAGGATGCAGTGTTAGTCTTCGCTACAAATTCCTTATTTTATATTCAACTTAGTTCAATACACTTTTGCCTAAGATAAGGGAGCTGCAAAGACAAGTTGTGTGTGTTTGTCTGAAGATAACATCTGTAATTACATACTCGGGAAAAAAATAAATTTCTGCTAACAAACAAGGGTTTTTTTCCGTGAAAATAAGTTATTTTTGAAAGAACCACAATCTGCCTCCCTGTGTGCCTGGGAAGAACGGTCATCAGTTTTCACCCTGACTTAGATTTTGTCTCAGTTAATTATTCACTTTCTCGTTTCCTTTTGCACTGTCTGATGAGAAAAGCACTTTGTGAAAAACTCTTTTTACGTTTCCCTCCATATCAGTAGCTTATTTTTTTTAGGATTGCATCCTTTCCATGATTTAAAAAACAGTTGAGTTAGCTCATCACACTGAGCCATTTTGCAATCTTACTAGAAATATTACTGTAAGGAAAAGAATCTAAGATGCACTTAAACCCAAATGTCTTCCTGTATGGAAAAGCTTTTCTCCCCTTTTTTACTTTTTTTTGTTTCTTTGCTTATTTCTTTGTTTTCGCTTTCTTCTCTGCATTACCTCTCACATCTATCTCCCAAAGATGCAACAACAGGATATTCAGAAAAGCTGCTGCATACCGAGAATCCACAAGCCCTTCTGAAGAGCCTTTCAGCCCACCATCTTTGATTGCCTCTACTGGGATTCAGCTGTCTTAAAGCCGCTTCTGAGGCTTGGAAAAGTAGTATGCATTAAAAATCCACAACACACCACTTTAGGCAGTCAAGTACATCTCAGCAGCGCTGTTCACAATCCTTCCGACACTGGAGAATGCAGAGCGTGTGCCCAATCTATCATTAATCTTTACAGGCACACACAAAAAGTCGGTAAGAAGGGTAAAGTCAGCACCACACCCCTCACCAAAGGGATAATCCCAGTTATGCATGATGCGACCCGACTGCAAAGACCATTACCAAAATCCCCCTGTATGCTCCACCAAAGCTGTATGTATTATTTACACAGAAGATAATTATTTCAGTATTTAATCCTTTCTACTGTGAAATACAAGCAGCTATGTTTCAGCGAGCTCAAATAATCATCTAAAATGTAATTTGCATGAAAGGATCAGTGAAAAATGACATGGTTAATATCAGGACTTTTTGTTTGTAAAGGGCAACGAGCACTCGATTGATGCATTCACATATATAACTGGTTTACATTCCAAACCAAACCCTGTCTAGTTCTTTTGTGATTTCAGATAAACTTTTCTTCTACAAAGACAGATATGCAAGCCTTAAATCTCTGATACCAATTTATTTACAAGCACTATCCTATCAGTAAATATTGCTCCTTATCTTGCCTCTGGTTTAAAATGCTGAATTGTTCATTCATTACATGTCAGGAGTTTCTTGAACTACTTAGGTAGTCTTAGGACTAGAAATTTGAATACACAAACCATGAATATGCAAACACTGTTCACCCGTCCACACCCACACCCTGTTTTGCCCCAGGAAGTTTACCAGTGCGCAGAGCAAGTCTACTGCTTCCAAGATAAGCTCCTGATGGCCAATTCGTGTGACTCCAAGATCTTCCAGTTCTTGATGAGTAATGCGTAGTAGCTGGTCGCCACTGAT
The DNA here is from genome assembly GCA_013400135.1 of Rhinoptilus africanus. NCBI lineage: Eukaryota > Metazoa > Chordata > Aves > Charadriiformes > Glareolidae > Rhinoptilus > Rhinoptilus africanus. Next base: position 258,262 of record VXBO01007985.1, read on the forward strand.
CTTCTCTCTCTCAAAGTTCTTTATATATTGCTGCAGGCAATCATCAAGACCTGCAGAAACAGGATGGAAGAAGGCAAGACAACGGTTAGCAACATTTTGTACTGCCACAGGAAGTAGTAACAGGCTGAAACCAAAAATAAAGCCAACGGAGGACACTTGCCCTATCTTTCAGAGAAGTATTTCAGCATTACAAAAAAATGTTATGCTTCCCAGAAATATTAAGATTTGGAGAGCTATGGCAGCCCATAGCTTTCCATCTGTGGATGATACCAAGCTGAACCCCGAACACAGCTCTGAATTCTTGTAATGCAATGCCTATCTGGCAGCCCCTAATAACACGTATGTTAGCAATGCCTCCATTACATCTGAGAGGGGAGAGGAGAAGAGGGAACAATGGAAGGGAGGAAGACTTGCATCCTTCTCTGGGTGCAGCATATCAACAGATGCTGTTAATTATTACAGTACTGTAAGAGACTGGAAACAAGGGAAATCATTTCTGCCACAGACAAATTCTAAGGGAATAATGACAGCGTGATGTCATACATCCAGGAGTGACTAGCTATCAGTGACTCTTAATCTCGCTCCCAGCACACCTCTGCCATGGTAGGTCGCATGATGAGGAGGGGCTGCTGCAGAAGCCCTTAGCTAGGAACCTGATCTCATCATGGGACACTTGACTACAGTGCCCCCATGCAGTGACATACAAGACAGCAGTGACACATCAAAGCATCTCTCCTACACCAAGACCGTCCACATGCTGCTGAGCCACCCAAAAGCTCACAGGTCATGCCAGCCCCGAAAACAAGCTGCAACGAGCTCTAGAGAACAAGAAAGGCAGTAGCACAGTGAATGCATAAACTGGGCCCCAACTGCAGCAGCAGATCCAGGTAAACGTACCTCAGTTCAGAAGCTGTATGGAGTCGCTCAAGGCACACAAATGCTTGCTGAGCACGAAAAGCCACTAAAAATCAAGACCTGGGTGCACTCCCCAGAACAGAGTAATCGGGGAGCAGAAACAGGTCCAATTTGCCAAAAAGGATACTAGAAGTCCATTCAATACATTTGCTCAGGACATGGATGACAGGACCAGGTCCTGCTTTGGGGACCACCTCCATTCTAGCTATTCAGTTTGACTATCAGTCTAACGACATGGAGGTCACTACACATTTTGCCTGAAGCAAAGAGCACTGCAGAACGTGAGATAATCCATCATGCTTCTCTTTCCCAGCAATCTGCTTAAGAGGGCCAGACCAGCACGGGGAAGCTCTGCAGTGTGTGCATCCCTGTGCCAAGGGGATAAAGAAGACCCTTAAGTATTTAGTGAGAACATTTTTACTTGCTAATCAAAATGTCTGAAAAATCTGAAGACACACAGAGGAAAAAAAAGACTGATCCAACTGCCGAGCCTCAGCTGTCTCCTAAGAGCCTCAGGTTATAGCATAAAGCTGCTCTGAAACTGGTTTTGTTGCATTTTTGGTTCTCATTCACCCCTTTTAGGGTGTAGCCATAACTCCAAAGAGACCCACATGAGGAACAGGTTGGTTCCACAGGCAGGGATGCCCAGTGCGTGGCCAGCTTGCCACTCCTGCCTCGGCCCCTGAGCAAGCATCACTCACACTCTGTCCCTGTTACAAAACACCAGTATCTAGACTTCACACACCAAAACCAAACTCCATGCAAACACGCTGTAAATCAAGTACTCCAGGCCTAAGACACAGGTTCCTCATTCCAGCAGCCTCCGACCAAGGCCTTCCAAAGCCTGCCCCATTATTTCCTGCCTCCATAACAAAGCCACTTAAAGATCTAGGTTAATCAAGCATTTGGATCTATGCCTTCCATTCATTTCGCTTTCTAATCAAATAGTTGCTCAAATCACTCATACACTCTGTTACACCTATGAACAGAAAACAAAAGTGGTGATCCAGGACTGATCACGTACTGCATCTTGCCACCCAGCCTGGTTCTCAGATGTGTTTGACCAGCTTGTGAGGAGCTAAATATTGTATCCCAATTCTCCAACAAGGAAAATGCAAACAGTTGAACTTTTAATAAGAGCAATGATCTACTAAAACTTTTATTCTCCTAAGTTCTATTCCCCTACAGCAGAAGAAATTGAATTATCAGCACCAACAAGGCTGATCCTTAAAATGACCTGGTTGCCACACATATGCACGGAAAAAAAGACAGGAACATTCACTAAGGTAAAAATAACACAGCCTGCTCCTTTGTGGTGTGCCCCACTGTATTTTTGATATTTTTCCCTTTGTACTTAAATAATGAATCCTCTGCCTTTGGCCTTAGAACTGCTTGTTAATCAAAAGCAATGTTTCACTGTAAAACAATAGAATATATGCATAGTTGGTGTGATGTACAAGGGGAAGATCCTAATTTGTCTCTTTCTTAAGACACATTGCTTCAGAAGATGTGGAAGACCGTAAATCCTGCATATTCCCAGAGCATTTCAATGGGAGCCCTGAATTCATCCAAATGCTGCTGTCCCTCTCTTACATGCTAGGCAATGCTCATCGTTATTAGCAAACAGACAAGCATCAATAAAAATCAGGTATTCTTCTCTGCCATTTACCAAGTCACAGTGCTACAAGTGCTAAACATTTAAATTTAGGTTGCGAAAGGAAATAATTTTTCTCAAATCTTCTTGAATTTACTTGACTTGTTTACACACACACAACATACCATTATCTGACATGAGCTTGCTTGATTTAACCATATTTTTACATATTTTCCCCCAACGCCCTTCTCAGCCCAAGTTTTCCATCTGATATATTAACTGCATGAACTGTTTTACAAGCACAGTCCACTGTATAATGGCATTTATTTTTTGAAACAAATCTAATATTCTTGACAATACATAAAACATTTCATCTAAAAATGTATTAAAAATAGGGCTTAGATGTGCTTTTGCTAAATGACTAAAAAAGAAGGCAGTAACTACTTCTGATATTCCTGAACTTAAGTCCCACACTGCTTACATAGACTGCTGAATGAGAATAATAACATTAAAATATCCAACGTCATCAGGTATCAAAAAAAATTAATTCCCAGCTAAGAGAGTAGCAACACAAATCCAGAATAAGACATAACAGATGCACTTAATAAACACTTACTGACAGTTAATTCTAAATAAAGCCATTACTCTTCCTCCTCCTGCTATCTATATATTTTTGTCATTCAGATGTAATCTGGATGGATGCAGTAGTTCATATAGGGTAAGAAAAAAATTTAAGACAACAAAAAAATTAGTGACAATTGCTTGACTCACCATTTTCGTAAAAACTACAGCCAGGAAAGAACAAAATAATTTAACCATAGATTGCGTGACATTTTCAGAATAGCTTGCCACAATTGCTTCCCCTTATTCCCTAAAGAGAACATCCTTTTAAAATCATTTATTTCTGTCATTCTACTTTTTAATTAAAAAGCAGCAATTCCTTTTTGTAAACAAAACTCTGCACAGAAAGGAAATAATAATAAATACAAAAAGGCTGCCAGCATTCCTCACCCACACCTTTTGTCCCCAGAGCCACAGCAGAGAGCCCTGTTTGCCAGTAGCCTTCCAGCTGCTGCTGCTGCCTTCGGATCAACAGGTGGGGAGCTGCAGGGAATGGGCGTTCCTGGCTGATAATGCCATTTCACTTGGGACACGACAAGACATACCAAAAAAAAAAAAACCAAACAGGTGCCTGGGGTCCATGGAAACACCCTGGAAGCTAACATGGAAAGTAAAGCTTTCTTAAGAGCACTCTGTCTTTCACAATATTCCTGCAAGTCCGGCATCCACCCAACTGCAACGTATCAAGTTTTTCTAGCCATCAAGGTCTGCTCTGCTTCTACTCCCAGATGCCCTCATATCCAAGGATGTCATACAATCCACGTATCACAAGAATCCCAGCAGTAACTCAGTTTGATGGACTGTTCCCTGTTCCTGGTTGTGGGTGCGATTAAGGTTGCCAAGCATCTAACAGTCCTGGATATTTCAAGATCAATGGCCTCTGTCCAAAAATCAGGTTTGAAATCTCTTTCTGGATGCGTAAGATCCTAAAGTGTATCAAACAGGTTTTGTGACATCAATACACAAGTAACAGTCTCATATTCAACAACTCTGCTCCTCATCCAAAATAACCCCAAGATTTTTTGAGTATATGTAAAGGCACAGATGTTCCAGTAATAATGGAGTTTAAAGTAAAACTGTATGAAGGCACTCCTCTTCCTTTTAGACCTACTCCTTAAAGGAAACACCGTATAATGTAGCTGTTTTTTTAAATTTTTTCTTGAAAGATTCCTGTCCTCCAGAAATAACGCAGACCTCCAAGGACGCCAACTACTCAAGAAGCACTCCTTTGCCCAGCGTGCTTTCCACCTGAGCTTATCAACCACGGAGTCTGGCAATGCTCTCCAGATCCCACTATACGCTCATTACCTGGCAGTTTGATTGGGGCCCAGAAGAGCATTTAAGATGTTAAGTTAATACATTGCTCATCTTTGTCAGCTGGCACACTCCTGAGGTGTTATGTACACTAATGGACTATTCTGTGCACAGAAAAGGAATAACTCTTTTCACTAAGTTTAAAGCAAGCTTGACTTCGCCTGTGGAACTCAATAAATAAAAAACAATAGCAAAAAAAAGTTCCTCCAAAAGAAACTGCTCAGAAGAGTCAGCGCTTTTAACATTAAAAAAAATTAATCTCTCTAGAAAAATTTCTCTTGCAAGTAGAACATACCGGAGCTGGTGTTTTTCCCCTACTCCATCATTGAGTCCTACTTTGTGTGGGCCAAGTCAGAGTTCATCAAATCATTAACAATTTTTAATGGCTCACACATAGGAAATCGGGCTGATTACTGTGCAATAAATTCTTTTTATTTCAACAGCATGGTAGAAACTGATCAAGAAATGTTTGATTTCATTTTTTTACTCATACAATTTTCTGGAATAAGATTGCAAGATGCAGAGCTACCCTCCAGGGAAATCTTCCATGCTTGCAATCTCCTAACTAATAACACAACTGTACACTTCATGATCTCTCATAGGTATTGTCTTGTCTTGATGTAACAGGTTATCTTTTGAAACAAGCAGACCGACACACCACCCTGCAATTCAGTGTCAGCGGGTTATGCACATCTGTGGTAATTCAAACTCAAATGACTCTCTCCATGAAATATATCCTGAGGTTCTGATCCCAGTCTGTTCCTCCTCTGCAAGCAGTTCAGTCTTTCCTCCCACCTCTAAGAAACTAAAAAGTATTAAAATTGCCTTTTTCTGTGGCTAGATCTGAACTAAAATTTGTAATCAGCTGCTCTGATATACATGAGAAGATACAATTCTAAAAATAGTTGCAACTAAGTAGAATATTCTTCCTCATATTGGTGGAAAAAGAATTTTTCCTTAAGATTGGAAAACTACAGTGAAAATAACAGAGCTTGTGTCTTTATCAGCCTTCTTTTCAGTTTGGGGCTAGGGGAAAGATGATGAACATTACAGCCTTAACTATCATACCTGAACCTTCAACACAGGAGTATATTTTTACGCCCCCATGGTAAATCAGAATGAGGATGCAAACTGACATCTTCCCTTGACAAGTCCTTGTTCTGTAAACCCATTTACTGAAAAGCAATGCATGGAATAATTTTGCAGGGGAGGGAAAGACACACAGCTTTCTGACAGGTTTGGGGCTTTTCTTTTTCTTTAGATATAAGGCAAATGAATTCATCTTTCAATATGAACAGAAAGAGTATGCTCGACATGAACTCCATCAGTTTTACACCTTAACAAATACAAAATCAAGCAATGGACTGTAGCACAGAATTTAATGAGTAATTTTAAAAAAAATAAACTTGAGTTTAATAGAAGGTGGGCATTTATATAGCACTATCCAATGCCTTTTCAGACTGTAAACTATTATTTGCAATATTTTTACCTAATTTAGCATGATGGAAGGAACCACCAAAACACTAAATGTTCAGAAAAAAAATCACGCTTGTTTTCTCCCTGCTCACCATTAAATATGAAGTAAATTTAAGCCCACTATTCTTAAGGACTGGCCATCTTAGAAACTGCATGTGAATCTATGTAGGTTTCAAACTTAAATGTTCAGTTGAGTTCCTGATAAGTTAAAACACTGTGCTATGGTTTATGCGTTTGTACCTAGGCTTTATTAATCCAAAGCTAGTAGGCCACTAGCCTATTCACTTTAGTTATACAAAAATACAAGCTTTCCTTAGGTCAAAGAGCAAGACAAGCAGGCAGGATAGTTCTCCCTCTCTTCCACCTCAAGTGTGAGCTGCTCCTGGGCACAGACACTGCAGGCAGCCCAGAGTGGGCAGCACTCCCTGCCACAGCAGCTCCTACTGGGGGTACACACTCACACTTCTTCCCTAGAAGAACCAGAATGTGAGAGGGGAGACTAGGAAAGGCCAAGTTTCCCCCCAGTCCATCCACAGGAGATGGGCATTTGGAAACTCTCCACGTTCCTCAGCCTGGATGTCACCACAGAAGCCAGGAGGAAGCCAAGCCAGCTGCTTCCCCACCTGAAAAGCTATGAGAATTCTTCTCTGCCCACGTAAGGGATGCTCACGTAAGGGATGCTCACTGCTTCAGGGTCTTCATCACCTCCTGGGCTTCATATGTGACAAACAGATGTCACAGTTATCCGTGCCAAAAGACGGAGCAAAGAACAGAACGTTTTAAGTCTAGTAGATGGCAAGTGCCTACTGTGGACAAGACGGACGCAAAAAATAATGCCCTATCCTGGAGAAGCACCGAAGGTAGGACGGCAAAAGAAACACCAGAAACAGTTTTCATTACAGATTGGGGAAAAAAATTACAATATATTTAAAACTGGGGAGAAAAAAAAATATTCATTGCTGGCCCTGGATTTTTGAATGGGTACAGGATTAATGAAAAAAAGAGTTGCCAAATGCCTCAATTACAGCCGTATTTGCAAAAAAAAAGCAGGACAATCACTTTGTGCACGGGTTATCTGCAATTTCAGACAAAAGCCCTCTAACTGCAAAACATATTTGTGCTTCACTCTATAGAATTATTCTCTCCCTTTCACCCCCTCTCCCTCTCTCTGCATATATCTGAGTCAAAGAAAATTCCAAAAGCATTAAAAACAAACACTAAAAATTACTGAGAAGATCCAAATAATTATTTCTTCAAGCATAATGTCTATTCATAGACTATAGTATAAGATTACATGTTTTCCATGTGCAGTTTAGGGTAGATGTATTTTTTCCTAGGAATCTTCAGCTGTTCATAGTCAAAACATAAGCTGAAAGGTACTGCTAACGAAAAACTACACTTTTAGGCAATGAAAAAGAAACACAATACATTAAAAAAACCACTTCATATCCACTGGATATACACTACTACATCCAGAAAAGCACATTAAGTTTGTAGAATGAAGAACATGGAAGATGCAAACGTTGAGAAGCAGCAACATAATCCAAATTCAGCCTCTCCTGAAGGTATTATAAATGCCAAGACCCTGGGTACTATACCAGAGGCACTGTGTACAGCAGTGAGGTCAATAAGGAAGGTATCACACATGGGCTACTGAAGAGATGTGCAATACAAGGAACTGAAATATAAGTATATTTTATCCCTTGCATTTTGCTGTTCTTTTTAAGGTCCTTGCCAGCAGAAGGGCCTGTGATGGGTCAAAGGAAAAGCCAACAGTGAACAAGGAGATGGCATTAAGCCAGGTGAGAACGTGGCAGTCAAAGAGTGTATTTGCGACAGCGGTTGGTTGAAGCAGAAGTTTGAGGTGAAAGAAGTACTGAATCAAGTCACTATGAATTCTGTGATTAAAAAAATCAAATCCTGTTTGAGGAATCTAACTCTAACATGTCTGCTGTTTCCGTGCCTACAGATACACTCTCTTTTAATGATCATGAACTCTTATGAGACCTAGATATATTAATTTTATGACCACGTTGGCAATAAATGGCAATTTCAATCATCAGAAAATTGCAAAAACATCAAAACTGAGTGGATCATACATGGCTCATCAACAGCTCTACCTTATAAAGAATTTCACACTGACTTTGAAAACTTTTAAAGGAGTTTTCTTGAAAAAATAAAATGAAATTTTAAAAAGGAGTCAGAGAGAAAATGTACGTGTAGATTAATTACAAGCATGATTTAAAGATACACAAGACTGGACTGTCTGCAGTGTCTAATAGGGCATATTTTCAATAAAATCAGTCTGTGCTGTTAGACTACTCATAATCAGGGCTTATAATGGCAAGTTAGACTTGCTAATTATAAGAATAATATCCAAAGTGTTCTGTTTCACTGTTGATAAATGTAATCATTCATATTTCTCTGGGAGCTTTTTGTTTCCATTTTGCCCATCTGTGTAGCAAACCCAGATCTTCACACAAGCACATAGAAGTTTTGCAATGTATTTGAAATCTTAAAACACCGATAACACTGTAAGAACCAGCGTCGAGCTCTTATTTCTATGAAATTCAAGGATTAGTATCCCTGATTATCAATATTGTTCTCATTGTAAGAGGTTATAATTATTGTTATATTTAGGACTCATTATTGGATTACAACAACCACATTGTTCAACTACAGCTGTGGCCTTTGCACTCGAGAAATGATGAAGTTTGCTGAAAAGTTATTGTGGCTGATAATGGCAGCGGAAATCTCTTTGCTAGTGGAAGGGAGAGGAGCTTGCCAAACAACCCACAGCATCATTAAGTATCAGGAATTCCTCAAATGAAGTTAATCAAAGGAATGCATCCATTTACTCCTGATAAACACTACTACACCCAACTGCAGCGGCCTAGAGCAGCCACAATGGGGACGGGATGAGAAAGTGTGCGTTCCTCCTCATAATTCTGTGTATAAAATGACAGATTTTAAACTCACGTTTGTTTTTTTATTTTTTTTGGCCCCCTCCCCCAGAATCCCACTTGTATTCTCAACAAAGAGACCATATAGGCTAATGGGGAAGGGGAGGGGTGGAAGGTGCAAATATTTTATTCTGCCAAAACTAGAAGTTCTACAATAAATTGTCCAAACATTATAAAGATTATAATCTATAAACACTGAACGAACAACACTCCTAAAATTTCAAAGATGAAATCCCATTATTGTCTCTTTTTTTTTCCTACTTCAATCTATGCCCTCATGATTTTTGAAGCCGCTTCGAGGACATGGAATGGTACCATCAAAGCTCTACAAAATCAAGAGGAGGAAGTGGCATTATCAGTTTACATGTAATAATGTATTTTTATGATACACGAGAATCCAGCTAGTCTAGTCTCATTCAGGGTCCCATGATGCTACAGTCTGTACAAAGTAATATACAAGGACACATGGCCCTGACTCAAGACACTTGATAAACTTCTCTTTCTACATGGAATTCAAGCTGCCTACCTAATAAAGGCAGATCCCTCAAAAGCCACTTTTATTTCTACTCTGTTTCACTTTGCACTTTTCCCACTTTCACACTCCTTCCCATTTTTCATATGTGTTCCAGTTTGCAGATTACCTCAGGAGAGGGAAGTCTTCTTGGATCCAATCAATATTTAACTTCTTCCTCTGAGTACTATATTTCTGCTCCAATTATCATATGTAAACTAGAATACATTGCAACTATATTAGAATATAAGCATTTTTCAGTCAATGCTATAAAATTAGGGTTCTAAATACCTTTAACTAACAGCTATTTGATTTGTATTTCATCATATAAATTTTTTAAATTTCAAACACGGACATTTTTCTCATCTAAAGTGATTCCTTGTACAACATCTGTCTGCATTACTACCACTGTAGGGATCTGATGTTTTCTAAGAACTTGCTACCATACATCAGACTGTAAGGAGTAACTTTATTACTAATTGGTTCCTCCCCAAAATATAAAGCAATTTATGAACAAGCACAACAAGAAGTTTTTCTCAGCAGTGTCCTTCTGAATTTAGAGTTCCTGGAGATGTATCTTTGTAATAGCGCAAAGCAACTTTACGAGATGAAAACTCAGCTTATTGCCCAACATATAAATATTCTGGTACCTGCGGAAAAAAAAAAAAGGCTATACCACTGGTTTACCAGGGGAGAACAACTATCCATCTAACAACAGCTTGTGGCTTTATGACTTCTTAACACGTCTCTCAAGCAAGTAGCAAGCATCGATGATATTGCAGTAGGCTGAAGTGAGCACCACCAGGTTAAAACCCACCACCAGGTTAAAGCCCACCACCAGCGTAACAGGGACAGAGCTGGAAAGGGCAAACGAGAGCACAGTCCGCTCAAAGCAAACCAGCCCTCCATCTGTCCCAGCCCCTGGGCTGCGGCTGTGCAGCTCTGACCCCGACTGCACTAGTGCAGAGCACCGGCCCTCCAAACAATTTTGCATGGCGCAGTAATGACGAACTACCAAATTCCCAAATATGACTGTAAGCATTGAAATGCAACCACCATATCCCCTAAGGATGTCTAAATAGGTGTGGTATTGGCTTCTTCAACAGTTTAGAAGGGGCTATAAAGCTGAAAAAAAAAAAAACCACCTCAGGATTTAAGATACAAAAGTCTTCATTTTCCATAGCTTTTCAGTGTCCCCCACGACTATTTGCAGCTGTGCTTCACACCAGCACATGACTACAGAAAGTGCAAAGCCATCAAGTGTCCAAGCCTACAGCAGGCAGACAGGAGGGAAAGTTTCTTCAAACTCCGAGTGAACTCCCTCCCATTCATTCTTCCTTCTCACAACGCCCATGCAATTCCCAGGCTTGGAGCTCTCTTTCAGCAGAAGCTCACACAATTCAGCACAGTGTGAGATTTGGGACAGTTTTGGGGTTGTGGGCAGAAAAAGCTGTACATCACCCTCCACATGACAAAGAAACAGCTGTAACTTAAAATCACTGGTCAAATACTTTGATATGTGTAGGAGTGTGTTGAAGAAGAAAGGGAAAGCTAGCTATAATTCTAATACTCATCACTTCCATCAGTTCATATACAATGTCTCAGCAACCATCCCACCCCTCCGCAAAACATAAATGAATCATATATTAAAGGGAAAAAACAAGTATAATATGTAAGACAGTCAGAAGATGTTTATGTAAGCCAAGCACTCCCCTGACATTAACCAAATAAGTAAATAAGTACTGGTTGTTCTTTCAAATGCCGTCCCATGTTTGCATTTTTACAGCATGCTCCAGAGCAGCCACATTAAACACACCGTTGTTGTCACAAGAAGGGCGCTCCTCTTCTCCCTCCTTCACATGGGCTAATATATGCTATTACGCAAAATAGTGAAATAAGCTCTGCCACAGCCTTTATTATAGCTCTTCACCACCAAAATCAGCTTTGTAGCCAAGAATTTATTATGTCAGAAGGCATCCTTTCGGAGTAAGCTGGAACATCATGTCCCCGAAGACATAATACAACAGTTGTTAAAGCTCTCTTTTACCTCAGTACTCCCACCACTGGAGAAATCTGTTAATGGTTTAGATAAGGCTTCAAGATTTATTTGGGGATGCCACCACACAGGGTATGCAGATTTCATGCAGCCCAGCAGCGTGGTTAACAGCAATGCAATTCATTTTGCAACATAAGCAATTCCTCAGTTTTGCTATGCTTAGCCTGATGCTTTCTCTGGAGCAACAGTAGAGAAGATGCTGAGCTTGGCTGGAAGTGCTCATACGATGACTTCCATCCATGATTCCAAATTATTTGTCCTTCCCCTACATTTGATTTTCCTTCTAATACCAGCAAAATCATCCAGTGTTCACTGGCTCTATCTGCCTTCTCCCAGGAAGGATTTCAGAATTATGGAATCACATAATTTCAGAGTTGGAAGGGACCTCTAGAGATCATCTAGTCCAACTCCCCTGCCAGAGCAGGATTGCCTGGAGCACATCATTCAGGACTGCATCCAGGCGGGTCTTGCAAAATCTCCAGAGAAGGGGACTCCACACCCTCCCTGGGCAGCCTGTTCCAGTGCTCTGTCACCCTCACCATAAAGAAGTTTTTTCTCATTTTTTAAGCCAGAACCCTAATGACATCACCCATAATCAGAGTATGTTCAAGTAACTTCACAAACAGTATTACAAGTACAGCTTTATTACATTCTGAGATGCATGGATCCTGTGTATCTTAAGAAGTGAAAAACATTTCCACTTTAAGCTTCTTGGCTAAGACAATCTGCTTCAAATTATATTGAAAGTAGAGAGCTTTACATAAAAGTACAAGCAAGGACAACTTTACATGCCTGTTCCTCCCTTGTGCTCGTTAAAAAGAGAAGAATATATTCCAAAATGTAAAATCTACATTATGAACTGTAAGCCTGTGTACAACCCACACAACTGGATCATGGGAAAATACACTTGTTAGGTTTTTATTTTCTTTGGCAATATACTTTTTAAAATAATGTTGTCAGTTTTACGTAAGTTGTAAATACATTAAAATAAAAAAAAAATTCTGTTGAAGTGACAACCTCAGTTACACTTTAGCTAGTTTCTAATTTTGCATAATCACTTGCTCATACAATTTATCCATATGAGCAAAAAGCAGTAACTAGGAATTAGACCCTTCAAAGACTGAATTAATCTACAGCGACATATTAGTCTCTTTCAAGTCTCGTCAATGTTATATCTCCAGGAAAAAGAAGTGAACGTTCACATGGAAAGTAATGTGTACGTGTCACACAAAATTAATAACAATTTGTTTTTAACTATTAACTTCATAGCACTAAATTAATGGTATGAAACCGCTGTCCCTGAAGCTCTTCCCCAAAGAGGGGATGAGGTACTTCATTAAATAGTAGTATTACACGCTATATACCTTTGTGCAAAATGCTACAGATTAGTACTATTAATATTTTATAATGCACGCATATACACATATTTAATTAACCAATTCAGAGGCCTAATGCTGGGAAACCCAAAGGAAAACCTGGTGTCCCCACACTTTGCTGCTGTTGTGGGGAACATTGAGAGCCGCCTATGGGGAGGCGGAAGATGTGCACCATGCTCAGCCTCCCAAGCAATTCATGTAGAAAGAGACCAGAAACATCACAGAAAATGCGCCATCTGTGAGAGCTCTGCTCTTACGGAGCCCTCCAGAAGGCAGCACAAGGTGAAGCGATGCTCTCATGCGTTTTGCTTCGTCCTGATTAAAAACCGCCTTGCCCCAAGCCACGTGGAAGGCATGGCAAACTAAACCAGAGCTGAGATTTAACAAGACTGCAGTTCCACAAGCTCTGGTCTACTGTTGCCATAGTTTAAAACATAAAAGAAAAAAAAAATTTCACTGAATTAATTTTGAGCTTGGCTTTCCTTTGTGTGATCTTCATCCTTTATCCTGCAATATCCCCGGCTGGTAAAACTAAATGCTTGTATCAGTCAGTGTAGGACAAAGTGTGCCGATTATGGATATTCCTGCTCATTTCCACAAGACATCATCAGGAGGTAAATGCTGTTGAAACATTTCCTCTGTTAGCTATACACAGCCAACGGTACTATACCTCTTAGTCGTCCTCTGTATCTTCTGCCCATTTAAGCATTGTTTACTTTATGTTGAGCAGTAATGGAGAGGGCGTGTCAGTATAAAAGTACTCGGTATTTCCAATTTCCATTAGTACCTCATCCAGACCTAACCAAAAGCTGAGGAAAAAATGAACCCAAAAAGTACCAAAAAAAAAAAAAAATCTGAATTTTCACTCTGCAGAGTTTAACAGGACTTGTTGCCTCTACTAATTTTCTTATTGTATAAGAGATTCCGTATTCCACATTTATTCCTAGAAGTGTACCCGAAACACAAAGTGGATGCTACCTCAAGTAGTTGTAAAAGCTGAATGAATTAATAACTAATATTTTGATCATAGTAATTCTGGATGACTTTGAATGCCTTCCTTCTTGTTGCTAAAGGCTGAAGGAAGAGACTGTCCTTGTTACCTGCCAGACTCCTTTGGTCTCTTTAAATATAAACTGTCTGAACCTGAGTGAGACTTAAAGGGTGGGGGTTTTTTGAATGACAGAGGACATATTTATTTCAAGGATCTGTTCTAAGCTATCAAATACATCATTTCCACCATAATTTCCAAATGCCAACCGGTCTGTTAAACACGTATTTATCAGCTGTATTCTGATTTTGTACTGCTTCATATGCACCCTAGTGCTTATGTGTTATTTCAGCCTCCTGTTAAGAAACAGTAATACCTCAACCCTCTTCAGTTCTTCCAGAACCTCGTCGCTAACTTGAACTATTTCAAAAATAACAGAGCTTTTAATAATAAAGTATGCATGAAGCACTGATAGATAAGGAAACGGTGATTCTAATGCCTCTAATTATAAGGTGCAATTCCCCTTCTCACAACAGGTTCTGCTCTGCTAAAGTCCCCTTCAGAGCTCATTCTCTGCATAATGGCCAGTTTCACAACTGTAACAGGACAAAAGTGTGAAACGGAAAAAGTTTCTGAAGTTTAATAGCTTAATATTAAAATGTCAACCAGTTGTTGCTATGTTTTTGAAAAGAAAAATAACAGTATAACAATGTAGGACATACACATTTCTTCCACAGAACAGAAGTACTACAGTTTTTGCACATCAGCACGAGTTTACTTGGGAACACCTGAGCACCAGCGGTGCAATCCTTAATAGATCAAAGCCTGCCATGGTATTATGCTGGTAACACTATGTGGCCAACTTGTGGTTACAGTCAGATAAGAAAATCTTAACCACGGGCAAGATTGTGGGAAGAACCCTAACCACCATCTTCAGCAGATGGGCTTGTTTGGATTCCCACCTGGAGAACCCGTCTTACCACCAAACTAGAAGCTGCATAAAGACCAGGTATGCTTTACCTATATCAGTGTCACTCTGATTTATTCCTTTCACAGCAGCACCACCAGCAAAAATTTTCCTCAGCCCATCTGTTACTCTACCAGCCCAACCCACTCCCTCTCCTCTTTATCTCCTCCATATTGTCTTTGCACCTAAACAGGAATGGGAAAACCATTTTATTCTAGCATTCATTTTTCATCCTCTCTCCCTACATAGCTCCAAGGTCAGCATCTCCTGCAGCACACAGCTTCCCTAAGCAGCAGGAGCTGTACAGCAGCCTGACAAGAGCCTCAATGATTCAGCTGCTGCATGAGAGCTGCTAATATCAGCAAAGCCACCCAGAAAGAGCATTACTGGATTCACCTTACTGACGGTATTTGGAAAATCTCTGACTAGCAGTAGAGGTATTAAAATCATCCTGCAAATACTAGGCTGGCAATGTTATGGTGCACCAGAACCAGAAAGAAAATGATGTTTCTTCTACATAAAAATTCAAAATCTTAGCACCCTGTAGGGATCCTCCCTCCTTATCAAAAGAACTGCATCTCCACCATTTGCAGAGAGAATTTTATTACAACTTATTCAGAGTATAAGCCAGTCTTTGGCAGACAGAGCAGTGCTTTGATTTCCAAGCATTCAACAGGAGATCCCATTAATGAAACACTTTTAACCCACATTGTTCAGGTAGGGAGGGATTCGTTAACATGTGTCTCACAAAACCTGAGCACCACGTAAGCATTGGGCCCATCTTCTCTGACACAACTTGACACTTCAGTCATATGTTAAGCTCTGAAGCATCTGCTCCATAATAAACTGTTCTATGCTTGCCAAGAACTGAAGCACTGCCTTTTGGATGAGTACTGCTAAGTTGCAAGCCATAATTTAATACTCATCTGACATTGATGGTGACCCAACATTTAATGGACCTTAATGCTCTTCTGATGCCACTGATTAAATTATTGCTCAGTAGTCCAGTTTCATAATCTACAATTCGCAAGGAAGCAAGACAGATACACAGGCACTGTCTCCTCTCACATCAGTGAATCGGTTCACTGGCAGGGAAAGGTTCCCTAATTGAAGTTATAGGTAAGTACACTACAGTGCATCATTCGTCAATACAGAATTTTGTTCAGATGCTTAAGCCAATTATATTATTATGAAAAAGCAAAGCATGAATTATTCCCAAACGCAAGGGGAAAATACGGGTAAAAGCCTTGACCCAGCATGTGCAATGACTTCATAACGTCCTGAGCACTGTCCAGGAAACTTAGTCCCCTGGCCAACAGGAGTTTCTATTCATTTTCCCCCCACTAGGTTGTTTAACAGCTCGGTCACTGCTTAGACACAGCTGTGCAAACAATCTTTCAGGGTTTGGCCTGATGCTATTGAACTCCATCCCAAAATTTCTCTCTCCCCTCCTTTCTGCACATACGACGAGGAAGGCTAATTTGGATGCAGAGGATTATAGGCTTTTATAGTCCAACTTAAATCTGTAGAGTCTAACATTTTTTAATTTTGAAAGAATTTTAATAAGCAAATTAACAAGTTTCAATTTATATCCAAGGCACTTGGTAGCAAAAGTACTTTCTAACTCATTTCAAGAAGGCCTATTTCCATCTTTAGGAGAAAAATGCCCCATGAATGCCCAAATGTTTTAAAACAATTAAAAGCAATCGAACAAAAGCAATGAGACAGTAATGTTTTAAAAGTGCCTTGGATGAGAACAACTAGAAAAAGTTTCTGAGAGTACACACACAAAAAAAAACCAACCTGCTTTTTCTTAGCTTCCCAGAAAGTAAACTCTTCATCCCAGATAAAACAGAGGAACAGTGTCAGTCCACAAATATTTTTACAGGACTATACCTTATTACATTATTTTCACAGTTATTGGCAACCCAAAATCGTACCACCCTCAATAAAGTAACTAAGGACGAACCACACACAAACTGAATGCTAGATGCTAGCATAAATGCAATATTAACGCTGCAGAAATAAAAAAGGCAAAAAGCAGAAAACCCTCAGAATAAGTTTTCTGAGGTATATGTACCTCAGCTACACTGTAGTTCTCAAGTACAGGCCTCATTTCTGAGACTGCACGTGATTTTATCTTCAAACACATGAATACTCCTACCAAAACTAGAGTAGATCACACCAGTGCTTTATGTAAGGGTGAGTTTGCACATCTTGTTAGGTGATGAAACTTTAGTTCTAGTGGAAAGTTGCAGAGTTACTCACGTCCTTTCAGCTGCTAGTGGGCAGAGAATAAATAATTTAATCAACATTATGGAAAGTATGAACAGCAGACCCAAGTAGGCCCCCTTTACAGTCTCTCTCAGAAATTAATGTGATTACCTTAGAATACTGTGGAAACCTCAAAAGCATTTTGAGATATTAAAGAAAAAGCTTTCCCATTAAACACACAGTATTAGCAGTGTAATATATAGAACATGTTCCAAAATTAATTCTAGTACAGTTTTATACAACCATAAGGCCTATCGACTTCTTCATTTTTGTTTTTTATCCAGAAACGCTTTATTATTGGCAGAATACCTTGATTTCCATTTTTTCTAATTTGGTCTTCAAGACTTTCCTACGCTACGCATTAGAAAAAAAACAACAAATCAGCCAGTGTTTTGAACATGCAATAGCTGGTAATTAAATTTCAAGGAGTTAATCTCTGCACCGAACCTCAAAACCTGACACACTGCCCATGGGAAGAAGCTCTCCAGCTCAAACCCTGCATCCAAGAAGCAGGGTCCCAGATGCCTCCCTGTGAGGTGCTTGTAACATCTTACCTTAAGACACTTCGCCAAGGATAAACATATTTTTAGGATTCTACAAGCCGTGAAGTACATGCAACCCTTCTTCCCTTTTTTAAAAGAAATATTTTCTGTATTGTCAAGCCCACAAAAATATATTTAGTTCTAGAAATAACTGACCTTTTTTTGTTTGCATCTTACTCTTCAGTTTCACCTTCCCCACTGCTTACTGCCAAGGTTACAATTCAGCCAGGCCTGCAGAGAGGTTGTTTTTTCCTCTGGCTGTACGAAAGAAGCTCAGCTCCAGAGAGAAGGACAGTATTTTCTTCTTGCAAACTCAATCCTCATCACTCAGCATCCTCTAAATGCCAATAGGAAAATTTACCCCATTGGCATGCAGGAAAAACATAACAAGGTATTGTTTTTCTTGGTCAGGTTTTCACAGTTACTTCTGACAGAAAACTTTACCCTTCAGCATTTGCAGGAAACAAAAGTCTATTTTCCTGCATCTCAGTTCTTCCCAAGACCTTTGACTGCAGCAGTCATCACCTGCTGCCCCCTGTCTTTCTCCACGGGTGGCTGAGGCAAGGAAAGAGAAATGCATCTCAGCCCAGTCCCAACTCATCCAGGCAAGTGGGAACAGCAGACACAAAAAGTCCCCTCTCTCTCATCCCTAATTCCAATGTACAAACCCACTACCATTCCTCCCTGCCCATGCCTTGCAGTATGGGTACTTTGGATCCCTCACTGAGTCCCTTCCAGCTGGGGAAGACTTTGGTGTCACCACCCCCTATCTCTACCCAGAACCCATCTGACTTCTGCTCCAAGCTTCCCCATGCAAGCAGTCGGACAACCAGCCACCCACTCACCGCAAAGCTAAGGGAGAAGCTGCAAGAAGCCACAGCCCCCCATCTTCTTCCTCTTGCTCAGCATTCCGGTCTGTCTCCTGCCCTCATGGGATGGGATCCCATCTGCTGCCTCACCATGCACCGCCAGGACATCAGTGCTGACACGGAGCACCCTCATTATTAGCAAAGCTGACAAAAAATCCTCACAGCATGAACTCATTGTGAGGACTTCTCCCACCACGGCTTGGGGCAGGTCGTGGCTATTGAGAAGAGCAAAGTGAAGGACAGGGGGTTGATTAGCAAACTTTCGCTGATATTTTCCATGGCATTCCCTTCAGAGTTACCCAGAATATACTATTAAAAATGAATGTTTGCTCTTAATCTTTCACACTTTCTGTATTTTTAGAATACAAATAGTTACATGAAAATTATTTTGATTAAATGCCAATTTTGCACAGAGGAATAGATTTTGATTTAAGCAAAGGGTCCTACAATTACAGATCCCTGAAGCAACTGGCTGTTTTATTTTACTGTTATTTGGACCCTTCTGAATATCAGGATGAAAACATAATAAAAGGCTGCACTTCAGTAATTTGAGGATTTCTGAGGCTTATAGATTTTACTTGAATTTATAATCGAGAGAGCTCCTTTTTAAAGCTAGTCAGAAGTCTACTCCAAATAGCTTTTTAAATAGCTAACTAGGACTAGGGAAGAAAAAAAGCAATTCAGTGGATGTGTCACTGTTACAGAACCAATGTTGTATCACGCTTATAATATTTCATTAAATAGCAGACCTTTAGAAGATGAGAAATCATTAGTTTCAATCGTGAGTAAAAGTATTCACCTTTGCACCAAACATTAAAAATGCCCAAACATTTAGAGGCAGTAAAAGAGGATCTTCTAGGCTTATGCATGACATTTAGATTTATATTATTACTATTCTGAGATTTCAGGAGTTTAAAAACATTATTTCAGGGAGAAGAAAATGTAACTTGCTTAGGCCAGTAATCTCAACGCTTGAAATTACTGCATCCCAAGTGAAGTTGTTAAAGTACAATTTTTTCACTTAATTACTTTAAAAAAAAAAAAAAAAAGCATTGCACTAGTGACTACTGCTAACAAGAAAAGACTTGGTGATTAAACGTTTCATGTCCTTTAATAGCTAATCTGGAATGCTAATGAGTGTTCAAAACATGACAAAAATGTCAATTGTTACAAAGCTTCTCGCTGCACTGTAGGGTGATGAATAAACTTGACTTTTTTGTTTTGCTTGAGTCAGGCAGAACATCACCGACCTGGTAGCTTAAGCGCCGGTTACAGAGATTTACTCTTTACAGGACTCCCTTACAGGAGTTTACAGGTGTCTCAGCTCACGCCAACCCACCGAAGAGGCTTTCTGACTTCCCACTGCTCCACACAGCCCGTGCTTTTGTACAAGGGCAGACACCAATTTCAGAAACCTAACTCTAATTAAAAACAAAATATTAACTCCTGTTCCCCCTTTGCTTTCTACGGATTAACCAACCAGAAACAGGTTTCTTTGTGAACCGTGAGAGTTTACCGTACATTGTCTTTGTACATGGTCTGTCTCACGTGCCAGGTAATTTCACCCCCAATGAGGACATTAATAATCCATGAACACTGGAGGGAGGCATGGGGCCACGGCAAGAGATGCCTCCCCCTGCCCGCTGGCTGCTCCACACCAGCCAGCGGCAGCCTCTGTTTGCACATCTGGAGCTCGGCCATCACACCAGTAAGCGCACAACTGCGGGCAACAGTGAGAGCCACTTCTTTTAGTCCCTCTACCAAAACCATAAGTGTTTCCACCTGCTCTCCCCTGTGATCTGTCCTGGCATATGGTAAATGCCACAAGTTTTTTTCGTAATTCAGTATGAAATGAAAAATGGTGCATAGTTTATTCAAAACACTTTCCATTAGTTACTTGTTTTTTCTATAATTTTTATGTTGGCTTCTTCTCCTACCAGTCTTGATATTTTAATATCACCAATTCTTTTATGCAAACTCAAAACCAGAAAAGGCTTAGTCTCAAACTGTAAGATGATGTCATTTCAAATCTTCCTCGAGAAAGTCTGTAAATACCCTTGGAAACACTCCTTTAAAAGCCATCACAAATACTGGTACAGATAAAAGCTAAAGCTTACAAGAATGCAAACATTTATTGTGATGTTATTAATAATGCGTACTCTTCAGGACCCCAACTGATATTTTGAGCTTTACACATGAACATACTATACAGATTCACCAAACCATCTATTACTCTTATCTGCAGAGCATTTCTAAAAAGTCTTTAAAGTCCTATTATGACCTGACTCATAATTGGTAATTTACTGAGCAATATGTACTGAAGCCCCTTCTGCCCTCATAACAAATGGGATGGGGATCCAGGTGATATCCACAGCAACACCACGACTGGTATCCTGTCAAAGCACTGATATTTCTCACACAGCTTCAAGGAGCTTCTGAAACAGATTTTGATGGTGCTTTTTTTTTAATTATTATTTTTCATCAGCAGAATTTTGTTTGGTAGTGTCTCGCTTATCATTGTAACAGTGATAAGCGTTGAGCAAGATCAAAGCAGACCTATAGTTTATAGTAGGCAGGAATTTTACACAGAAGGGTTTCCTATTACCCAAAATAATTTAATCAGATAACCTACATGAAACAGTGCTTGAAGTGCTCTTCTTTCTCCTTCTATTCATCTATTGCCTCTATCTTTACATGTATGACAAACTAGGTCATACAGGGACTACATTTTACAGAGCCTAAGACAACAGGCACCCATCCATTTAAATTCCATCTCCAAGCCTCTCCCAAAATACCACATTATGAATTACAAACACTCTCTCCCTTCCTACATTCAGTCAGAATAATGGTGAAGCAGATGGCAAATTGTGATGGCTTCTACCGCTCAGCCAGAAGTGGGTGCAATTATCATTTGGTTACCAGATCTCTCCCTCCAAATAACCTATGCAATAATTCACCTTTTCTGTTGTGCCATTCAGACTGTAACGTCCCTGCTGAATGATTCTCTACTTAGAGATGAAGAAAGGTGCCTACTCAAGCCCTTCTCCCTTCCTTTTGGGGAGGTGTGGGTGGTTGGTCTTCATTTTTAAGACTCTTGCATTTGCAAAAACAACCCAACTTGTTTGGTCAACAGGGTCAGCAACAATATACTAAATAGAAACCTCATTTGTGAAATTTTAAGCCACTAATAATGACTTTTTCTCTTTCCAGTGTGCTACAAAATCTGCACCAACATGACCACAAAGAATTTGTCAAGGCACTGCTTGACAGCTGGGACAAAAGTTAATGGGGTTGCTAATCCTCAGTCCACCCCACAGCTTTTGGCACGAGAAAAAGATAGGAGGAAAAGCAGAGTATGTATGATTTGTTTAGAAGGTGGCTCCATCTCAACAGCCGATCCAGCTCCCCAGCTGGGTGAAGTTCCTCAGACCTCCAGGTCTCAAATCAGGAGTGACAGGCAGCATGGCAATCTTCAACTCCCACCTGTGCACACACAGACCCGTACGGAAGAAATCAAAGCACTGCAACAAGGAGACCGCTGGAAAAAACATACAAGGCTTCAAATAACCTGAAGGGCATCAACCCACACTGAGTGCCTAAGAAAGTGTAGACAATCCTGCCTCTTCACTAAAAAAGGCATTTTTCCTGCCTGACAGCTTTTAAAAAGGTTGCTAGCAAGGGCATACTGTGCGTTGTAACGATTTCTTTATTTAAAACACATTCCCAAGCTTCATGTATCAAACTAAATGTCCCTCAACTTAGTCTTGCCATAAAGCTGAGGTATTTACGCACGCAGAACAAATTGTATCTTATGATACTGAGCAAGACTGAAAATGTTCTCTGTATTAATGATTAACTAATCTGTGTATGTTTGAATATATAAAATGCTTTAATGCCTTATTATTTCTAAGTTATACAAGTCCAAGACAGAGGCAACCCACAAAACCAACATCAACAAGAAATGAATCTGTCAAAGAGCAAACAATTTCTGCCTACCAAACAGGATATATGGAGAGTAATATAATGGAGGGGGTTTAATTAACTGGGCATATAAAGCTGTTGCAAGACAAATTTCTTTCATTAAAAAAGCAGCCAGTCAGTTAGAAATGCTTCAGTGCACTTAAAGTAGAGATGACACAAGGCATTTAACCTTCTCCCTCCCCTGTAATGAGGAGGAGCTGGAGGACTCGCAATGCAGGGGGTGACAAGCAGCCTCTTCACCGGCTGCTGAACTGCTGGTAACTCCCCAGTAAAGCCAACACAAAGGGTCTCCAGCACCGCATGGAAAAAAAAAAATAAATCAGAGGTATAAGGAACCATTTTCTGTAATTTTGGGACAGGGAACTGCTGGAGCAAGTCGAACGAAGGGCAACTAAGATGATTAAGGGATTGGAGCATTGCCCTTATGAGGGAAGGCTGAGAGAGCTGGGCCTCTTTAGCCTGGAGAAGAGAAGGCTGAGGGGAGACCTTATTAATGTTTACAAGTATCTAAAGGGTGGGTTTAAGGAGGATGGAGCCAGGCTGTTTTCAGTGGTTCCCAGTGACAGGACGAGGGGCAATGGGCACAAGTTGCAACATAGGAAGTTCCATTCAAATACACGGAAAAACTTCTTTACTGTGAGGATGGCAGAGCACTGGAACAGGCTGCCCAGGGAGGGTGTGGAGTCCCCTTCTCTGGAGATTTTCAAGACCCACCTGGATGGAGTCCTAAATAATGTGCTCCAGCAATCCTGCTCTGGCAGGAGAGTTAGACTAGATGATCTCTAGAGGTCCCTTCCAACTCTGAAGATTCCGTGATTCCATGATTTGTTCAGACACACAGGAGAGTTTCTTACAAACTGAAATGTAGGATTTTTAAAACCTTCCAGTTTTGAGTACAAAAGTTTTGTGTGTTAGCCAGAAACAGTGTCTCCAGTAGTGTGGTACCCACAGCAATATGCTTTACTTTGCATAATGGCTACTTGATTTCAACACCAGCTAGTACAGGTTTTGACTACTTGGTAAGCGTCTCTGTGATACTGAATACAGGGAATTCTCTTCATTATTTGCTTAGTTTTGGTTTTCTTTTCTTTTACTAATCTTTGTGAAATATTTGCTCGTTAGCAAAGGCAATTTGTCTTTCCGAGTATTACATCTCATACCTCAGCTCCTGAGTCAAGCACTTATTTTATACATGCAATTTCAACACTGTTACAAATATAACTTTAAAAAAATGAAAAAGAATTTAACTCCAAAAAAAAGTGACTGAGAATATGTGTGTATGCATAGTACACCTTTCTTCTCCTCTATACTTAAATTACTCTGCTTTCCACACCCTACATTTGTATCCCAACATACTGTTCCCACTTACTCTTTGTCTCAGGCTAGAGATGCATCCCAAAGAACGGCTACACCAGCTCTTCTTTCTCCCACAGAGGCCAGGGGTCTCATCAGAAACATCGATGAAAAACCCACTGCACAGATTATTAGCAGAGGAATTACTCTGTCCAGGCCCATCAAGAGGTTCATGCACTCAAAGACAGAAATTAGATGCCTGAATTTAAGACCACAGTCATCAAAAGCCACTCTTAATCTTTCAGGGCGTGATTGCAGACAGTTTTATCTGATCAAATTAGGATGGAGACAGACCCATCCTTGTCTCCAAATCCTCTTCTTGCCAATGCCAACCTGGGCACACCAGCCACACGTACACACACACCAGCCAGGATGCTCAAGGTACTTAAAAGCACAGGGAACCTTATGCACCAAGCCCCTCTTCCCAGGAGTATTAAAAGATTCTGGATAAAAATACAGACAGTCCCAAAAGCAAAGCTGGGAATCCAAGACTCCCCCTCACAGCTAAATGGGGATTTGGTGGACAGCAGTTTCTTATTTTTAACATGGTTTTGGGAGCAGAGATTACAAGATATTGAATGAATGTTGGATTGTTCCCCTTCAGTTCAAAACAAGTCATTGTTCTGGGATGGGAAACTGTGGTTTCTCAAAAGACAAATAGCCCTTCTTGCTGGTTTCATTAAACTGGCAAAAGAAAATTTAATTCAAATTAAGAAAACTCATATTCAAACAGATCCACTGGAGAAAAACAATTGATATTTATGTGCTGTTGCCACTTTGCACTCATTACAGGGGCTAATGTTTTGCAAGACACATCTTTTAAACCTTACTAAGCTTATTATTTACTATCTCCTGACAAGCATGACTTCATTTCAAGAGCTGGCATACATCCTATTGTGAGAATCTAATCTTTAATAACATATCCTAATTAAAAATGCACATTTAATGCTAAAAACAAAAGCTAAAATTCAAAACAAAACAAAAAACATTCATTTGACTAAACAAAGCAATTGGATTAGAGTGCACAAAGAAAACTTAAATAAAGTCACATATGCCACAGCAAAAAGTCATTAAGGGAAGGAAGGGGGAAAAAAGGGTAAAAAAGAAAACAACAGGCAGACAACTCTTTATAGCTGGCCTTATCCGACCTCTCTGAACTCCTAGCTAGTTTCCTTCCCATCTGTCATATGATAATAACTTTAAACGGAGCACATTTAAGAACTCATCAAAAGTTCATTCAAGTCAATTGTTTTTACGGTGCTTGATTACACACAAGAAGGGTGCGTTCTTCTAGAGCAGCTACATGGATTTATTTTTAATGATAAAAACCGGCCATCAATGTTGATAAACCATTTACAATCTACCATTTAATGCTGTTCCACAGTGACACAAAAATCCTAAATTACTGAGCAGTAAACAAAACTAAATGACCTCTTGAGATTTAAATACCTAATCTTGCCACTGAAAAGCTATTTCTATCTATTTACTCATTTTTAAATTACTGTAATCTAGAAGCCATTTTCTTTCTAGGGAGTACAGTCATAACATTTGACACTACTGAAATGCTTTGAACTCAAAAACTTTGAGCTACAACTTTGTGAACTGCCATAATGCTTTCACAGATTCTATCAAAAGAAAAGTAAATTAGATAGATTTGTAATTTTAGAAACAATTTTATCATCGATTGAAGTTAAATCCCAACACACATCAATCTTCTCCTTCAGAGGTCTCATTTTAATTCTTTCTTGAGGTGAATTTTGATTTAGTAAGATTTATCAAAAAAAGTATTCTGCAGAAACTGCTTCCACAGAGGACTAAATGAGAGAGTACAGGCTTAAGATTTATAGTTTTAATTCTTGGGATAAATACCAGTCAATTATCTTCTATGAGGTAGACCACATTACCAAACATATACAAAGTGAGGATCTCTAATGAAATGACAAGACCACATTACAATTCCTAGATGTTATTTAATTTTGCCTGTTAGTTAAATTAATTTCACATATACACAATTGAAGACTTATGAGCACGTTCATTTTTCCTTTTGATCTAAAATGTCACCATTCTCATCACAGTCTGCAATATATTATCAAATGAAAAAAAATCTTGTCTAAAGTAAGGGTCTCAATTTTATTTTTTTTTATAAGGGACTGGGCAGCAAATTTTTTATTCTGTCTGTTTCACCTTCTTTTCAACTAGAAGACAAATTTTTGATAATTTTCAGGTTTTTGAAGGAGCGCATCACATACCAAAGTTATCTTTTCAGTTATTCCATTACACAGACAGTACTTACTCCTCTAAACAGGAGTTTGCACAGATCTGCAGAGGTGAAAAACAGTCAAGACAGGTATTCTGCAAACTCAAGTCCCTCTTCTGCAGTCCCTGGCATTCGGATGCCCAGGCAGCCACCTACAGCACACCATCACATCCTGCTTCAGAAAGCATCATCTCAGGAAGAAGACTAAAACCCTATGATCTGATAACACCACCAGAGGCAGTCACTAATTGTCCAGCCTGTTCAGGTTTACTCATTCATATCTCATTAGCATTAGCTACCTCCAGTGCATAATTGAATAGGTCAGTGTGGCTTCTAGTGAGCTGAAGGACAATGGTTAAGAAGAAAGAAAAACTACATCATGTCCAATTAACTAACAGGAAAGGGGTTTACTGACCAAGACAGAACACAGAAGGAAACACTGAGCTCCTTCTAAATTAACTGTAAACTTTTAGTAACTCAAATTACCTTTAGCCTTCTGCAATAAATTTCATCTTTTATTCATGTAGCAAATACTACATAGTACATGAGGTATAATTTCACAGAAAAGCGATTTTTTGTCTTGCACCAAGTGTTTTGGTTTTCCCAAGACCTTGGGTTGGTAAGCTGGTAAGACCATTTTCAAATACTGTCATTTCCATTAGGGAGATGGCCAGCAATCTTTCATTAGCTTTGCTCCAACTCTTCAGCTGTCTTATTCAAGCCAAGACAGTTGCCAAGAACACTGAATCCTTGATTTAAGAGGGGGGAAAAAAAACAAACAAAAACACAAAACGCAAAGAAATATGCTAATCTTAGGAATACAGAAGTTTCGTGCCTGAATACACACCATTTTACTTTCTAGAGTTGCTAAGGGTAGCCTCACCATAACTCAGGCAGGCATTCAAACACTACGCCAGTAATGCAATTTGCTAAAGCAGATGCTTAAAGCTGTACTTTGAAAGCTCTGAAATATCCAGTCCTTTTTTAAAATGGGTTTGTTTGCTCTCAGGGAGTCCTTTCTAATTTTTCTAATGATAAACTCTCCTCCCCCCTTCAAATGTTCAGATTGACACTTATATGGAAATTTCTTATGTGCAATGATTACGCTTCCAGCCTGAACCTCTCTCTCTTAAATCCACACGCAGAGCAGGACAAATTATTCATACTACACTGTGCTCTTGGACTCAATTATCAGGGCTCCAGAAAGAGGCTTTTGACCACAGACTGCATTAAACAGCTGAGAACCATATGGTTTAAAACATACAATGAAATAACAGCTAAAGTAATGAAAACTGCATCTGATTTTAAAGTCCAGTACCCAACAGTGAAATTACTCATCACAGGTATTTTCAACAGGACTTCTGGGGCATAACACTCAAGACTATACTAAAAAACTTAAAGAGAAATTTAAGAAACCATAAGCCTCCACATTCTAGGTTAAAATAACATATAGTTATTTTTATTTGAAAGTATTTGAAGACCGCAATATTTGAAAAGAGCAATAAACACCTCTCTGAAAAGCAATAGTGACCACTTCATCATCGTGCCCTTACAGAAAGTTTTAGAAACAAGTAGAAGCAGACTACAAAAATAAATAACACTAACAGATTTGTATTTTTCTCATTATTAGCTCTAATAAAGTCTAACAAAAAGACCCATGGAGACAAAGGGCACATGGCTCTGTCCATGACCATAAAGAAACAATAAAAAAGCCAGCCAGAAGTCAACTAGCATTGGACACTCAACAAGGTACTTTTTGGATATTTCACCTCATACTTCAGTCACACTTTAATTAGAGTAAGACCAGAAGAAATTTGTTATTTGTTTGGTATTTAAAAGGTGTACACAAAGCAGGACAAGTAAGGATTCACGACAGCTGATGGTGCACAACGTAAGTTATTTCTTCATTCAACAAGTCCCTCCACCACTAATTTTTGAAAATCTGAAACAAAACAAGGACAAGAACGGCACTGCACCTTGCAAATCAAAATATTAACTCTGTGAAAGCAACCAACAAAACTATGAAGTAATTAAAGAAAGTAAGAAAGGCTCATCTTAGTCATGGATATCAATGAGGGGAGTCCAGTTACAAAGATTTTAATTATTAACATGGAATTTAATCAGGGTGCTAGAGTTAACTTTCCCACTATTATGAAGAATGCCACTGAGCCTTCAGCAACCACACCCGGCCAAGATTTCAGGTTCATGTCTCACTAAAACCACTAAGGTCTCTTGTCATTACCATGAACAATTTCAGTGTTGACTCAGAGGGAAGAATGCCATCTAGTGAATTACTCAGACAACACTGACATGTCCCACCTATATTTACCTGGCCTCATTATGCAGAGGAAGGTTTTCTTCACCTTCTTACTGACATGAAGATTATCAGGAGAGAAGGGAAAGAGAAAAGGAAGAGAAGCCAGGGAAGAAAAATCTATTTTAAAAAAAGTAATTTATAGCTGTAGCTATTGGCAACTGGTGGACGGGGCCAAACTAAAAATAAATTCTACACATTAACAAAAATAATAATATTATAAACTTCTATACGGCCAACGATCATCCTCTTTGGGAGGCAAGAGCCCTTTAGAGACGACCTAGCCATCTGCTCAGCAGTATCCATGGGTATGTTCATCCTTCCAAACACAAGAGGGCCAAGGAGGAGGTCCCAGTACTATCTCTGCTTAGCTCCCACCCCAGCACTCCTCCAGACCATTTTGGCCAGCTCACACAGGAAGATTTCTTTTCATCGGTGGCACTAGACCAAGCGGCACAGGCATAGTCCCATCAGCGATATCTTAATTATGTGAAAACGACCTTATATGCTTGTGCAGCTCAGCTGGACATCCACTGACCACCCAGAGCAGACACCAGTAAAATCCTAGCAGAGGAGTCTCCATAACATTCGCTATCAAAAATTTAGCATTACCAAACAAAGACCCTGTTCCACTCAAATCAATAGACATTTGATGCTGATGCGAGTCTTAAACTGCTTATTAGAAAAAGCTACTTGAACCTTTAATTTAATGGCTCAATTAATTCTCATCAACTTTTTGCCCTCTTCTTCACACCACAGAAAAGGTATAATACAAAAGTATAGCACTTTGCATCCTACTATATTAAAATAATACACTTCAGCTGAATATAGTTTAATTACGGCTTATTCTGGCACACTCATATATTAATTAACTGTTTACTTGGAAATTCCCACCATATGGTACTGTAGCAGATGTTAATCATGTAAGGCCAAACACTTTGACATTAATGTTCTAGGCACTTCATCTGAGGTACCAAGTACCCTAAATTCGTACTTAAAGGATAAACTGGAAATGCCGAGCACCCTACAAGATCACACTCACAACTATTTTCTCAAAGATAATATTATTTGGCAGACAAGCAGAACAAAAAGGGCTACATTTTCGAGGCTCAGATGCTATAAAATGACTTGATATACTGAATTGCCTTTGCATAAGAGAAATGCCTGCACTGGAAAGCTCAAGGAAAAATTCATTTCATCTACCAGCCATCTGCTAACCTCCATACACGGTGAGGGCAAAATGCATGTATGAGTGGACGTTTGTGTAGCAATGGACCTGTGTCTTCCAGCCTTTCGCCCTTCAATTGCAGGTAAGGAGCATTATGAGGAGCAGCAGATGCTTGCCCTGGGACAGTCAGCTATTTTAAATTTAAGAGCAAATGTCCTGCTAGGTCCAGCTGTACCACAAGAAGAAATTAAACTCCCTTATTTAAGGTAATTACTTCATCTTTTTAGAAAAAGTGGATGCGCCTGAAAAGCTGGAAGAGACAAATAAAGTGTGGCACTTCGCAGTTTCATGACACAGACCTTTCAGAATTGCATATTTTTTTAGTAAGGTATTTGGGAACACTTACCCTACAGTAGTTGTCTTGATAACTACTCAGCTTCTAAACTGAAGGTTTAAAAGTTTCATTAAGTAAATTATTTAAGCAGTAAGTGTGATAGTAGTACAGTTTTTATTTGGATCTAGAAATCTAAAGCTAAGTTATCCTGCTAAAGGTATCCTGATACAGGTGATCATTGATATAATTATCTTAGAATTTAATGAGAAAGTGTTAATTTATTGAAAAAATAATCACAAACCGCCAGCATCTACATAGCAAGGAGGCCTGAAGAATGGGCTTTCTCTTTCCCCTGGTTGCATACTTTTGAATAAAAACCTATATACGAAGAATTTTTTCAGGAAACAGCTTTTCCAATTCCTCTGGAAATCGATAAAATATACTATGACTTGACTTTGAGAAATATAGTACAATCAAATGCTACAGTAACTTTACTGAGATTAAATGGTTATCTACACTTCCAAGGATCCAACAGAAGGGCTAGGCCATTTGCCAATTTGGGTTTTAGAAGAGAAAACTGCCTGGTTTATTATTGCCGGAGCACTGAGAGACAACTACTCGCAAAGATTCTAAAAATACACCTGTATATATATATTTCAAAACTCTAATCTGAAAAGTGATCTGGTTTATATCGCTGCCTTGCAAAATTCTTGACACCCATTAACCAGAAAAGGCATTCGTAAATCGCTTGGTTTAATACTGCAGTGTGCAAATAAATCTGAATAAGATCAGAATATAGAGTTTAGCTGAACTGTTGCAAAAAACCACTTGAGAAAACATATTGTGGGGCCATATTTAAACTAACAGATGTTTCAGAAAGAGAACAATATGTTCAAACAAAATAAAGGTGTAAACGGGCAGTGTTGAAAGAGCTTCACAACTAGCACATTAATTTCGGTGGCGAGTGAGATCACCTCATCTAGGAAAGCTCCCTCCCCCAAAAAAATCATTAATATAGAAATGAATTCCCATCCTATGCTTCAAATTTGGCTGCATGAATTATTTGCAGAGTGGCTGCTTATGTAACATTGCCTTTGCTATGGCAACACCCAGGCTGTTGGGCTTTGTCACATCCCCCTTTTCATTTGCAGTTTCATTTTCTGCTGACAAACAATGGCAGGAGAGGTCTCCTAATCACAAAGCAAGATGCTCTAAAACACATCACCGTGACTGATGCGATAGCCATTGATACTGCTGCAACTCTTAATGTCAGAAGGGCAAGCAAAAAGTGAGAGATCCACAGGAAAAATAAACAAGCTAAAGAGAAAGATCTTCCAGCACTGCTTTTGCTCCAGCTTTAAAGCTTAAAACTAAAGTTTGGAATAGAGCAGTTTGACTCTTGACTATCCATCTTTGTACAAATTCCCCTCTTCAAAAAGACCCCCAACTTGTCTTACTGAAATTCTTATTACTTTCTTACAAATAGAGTAACTATCTATAAAACCAAAAATTTGGGAGTTCATCAAAATTAAGCTCCAACTATGACACTATTTCATATTTTTCTACAGCTTTTCTTGCTAGACATTACAGTAGAAGTCATAACTCCATTTAATAGCATCACTTCAAAGCTAATGGAGTACTATATGTACCCTCCAATACTGTAAAATTTTAGTTTTTGCTTTTCTTGGGAGAAAAAAACAAGAGTTTTAATGCTGACAAATTGTAAAACACCTGATCTATTCCACATATGGCACTTAGCAATGACTATTTAAGCTGATGACTACTCTGCAGCTCATCCGTCATCTACACAAGCTTCACAAGGAACTAAAGTTTCAGAATCCAAGCATTTTTCATACTCTTAAATATCCAGCTTTTCTTTCCCTGAGACAATTCAGCCTTCTCCATATTATTTCTAATGGTCACATTTGTTAAGGGCCCTACCAAAAAGCAATATGAAGGGAAGTTGCACAAGCAAGCACCTTTAACTCAATAAACCACTGGAAAAAAAAAAAAAAAAAACACACCACAAAAAGATGGACAACACTGAAAGCCTGAAGTCAGGCACATACATTTGTGCAAGCACATCTCCTCTCTACCATAAAGTAGATGCGCACAGGCCTTTGTAGTACTACAGTCCGGCCTACATCCCAGAAAAAGCTCTCTCCTAAACTCTGTCCATAACAGAGTCTTCTTCAGAGAAAGCCAAGGCAAAACATGAGGTAGGTCCGATAGTGACCCTGAACAGAGGAGTCATCCTCGCTGGTTTTCAGACCTAAATCCATTTGCTAGATAAATCCATAGCGCTGCGAGAGGGTTTGAACCTTCACTGATGAGCTTCCCTGTTGCTACCTAACGGTTCAGGACCAGCAGCAGGACCTGGGTGTTGCCACAGAAGTCCTAGGGCTCTACACATGCAGGAACAGGACTAAGAGGATCCCTGTGGCAACATTTTCTTTAAAGTCATTACTAAGTATTAGACTCTTGTTTCAGAGTATTCCCACAAACTCTTGCATTTTCTTTACGAATAACACATAATTCCTGTTACACCACAGTTGTTGGCTGCCCACAATGACTCCATGCAAACACACGCGCAACTGGAAATGGACATGAACTTCTGTACCGGAAGAGCAGGCAGACACTCAGTTCTTAAATCCATGCAATATTCAATCAACCAAATGGGGAACTTTTGCACTCTGCTTTTGCTTTGCTAGCACATTCATGGTTCTCCTTCTCTTCCCCCAGTCCTTCTAAATATTTACATCCTTCTAAACGCTGGTAGAGTAGACTTTATAGAGACAAAAAGCATTCCTTAGCATTAGAAGCCTTTAGAGCAACTCCATGCCTCGGATGTCAGCTTCTTGAGTATGACTACCATTACAACAGTTTAAACTGCACGAGCTTAGTCTAAGCTCTGCGAGTTGTCATTCAGCAAACAAAAAATAAATATTTAAGCTTTGTTAGATAAAGTAATATCAATTTTTCCAGGTGGATTGCCTTTTTGAACAGATTCTGCCATTGAGTGGTTGGTACTGAATTAAAACTAGAATATCGTTAAGAGCACCAAGTCCTTATCAAACTACAGCCATTATAAATAAGCTCAGACAAAAGAAGTTAAATAACAAGACTCGATTAAAAACATCCTCAAGTTTGGCAAGTAATTGTGTGTCTTTGAGCTTTCTCAGCACCTCAGAAATCTGAAACACATCTGACATGTTCCCTTCCCGAGTCAGTGAAAGCCATGACGTTCGACGGCGCTCGCCTATGCAACATGTCAACGTCTTGCAACACGGCAGTGGAATCCACACATGTCCTCCAAAGAGGAGGCAGAGGAGGTGATTAACACAGTTTCAGCTCACTGATCCATTTAAAGGCAGGGCCTTTAAAATTAGTACTAAATATATGAAAAGCAAAATAATACACAGTTTGAATCAATTTAAATATTCATTTTATCCTCCACATACAATCTGCCATCCTGTGGGAGAGATGAGCTAATCCATCTGCTCTTTTTCCAGCTCTATGACAGTTAATCTTCTGTCCGTGGGTTCATTTTAAACCATACAAAAACTCCTATGCCAACACAGCTCCGCTCATTTTCTCCTTTTCATTTGCAAAGTTTTAACTGGTACTTTGGTCCACAACATCTTGTTGTACACATTTTCATAGTCGATATTTAGGTAGTTGCTTCTTTGCATAATCAATTCCAGGTGCAACTCTGTACCTCAGCAGCGTTACAGTCCATAGGCTATTGAAGGATGCATTGACAAACCGTGTATATCAAGAAATTAAAAAATTAGAAGATACTGGAAAGGCTGTATTTATTCCATGACGACTCATAGTCTTGAGCCTGCTCCCTATCCAGCCATCCAGCCCAGAGCTCGGCACTTTTATCTAACAGTTTTGAGCGGGAATACTTTCCCGGTCTTCATTTCTCACATCTTTTAATATTAAGCCCGATGCTTTATCACTGCCCTGAATAAAATGCCACTGAGGTAATGGCTCTTTTGCCTAAATAAAGAATTCCAGACAGGGGCTTTTATTGCAAACGTTCAGGTCATACCAGCAAGACCATCACAAAAACACTGAGAGCAATAAAATCTGAAGTGTTTCATTTCCCCTTACTTTCAGATAACCGTAAACAATGTTAAACAGTAGGATTTTCCTTTTTCAGGAAAGATTTTGCTTTGAACATTGAAATCTATTTGAAGAATGCTCTTTACAGAGCTGCTCTGAGCAGGCATATTACATAGCAGGGCACTTACTTCAAGGAAGAGGTTAAAACCCAGTTCAGCATTTATAATTCTGTAAAATAAGCCCAGCAAGTCAGCAAAATATTCTCACATCTTGATGTTTAATGTAATTTATGCAAACCAGACTTAACTGCCACTAATGCAAAGACCACTAATGAACTCACCCCAACGTTGTCGTGACAATGACACATGCATGTTTTACTCACTGAACTGTCTTGGTTGCCTCTTAAAACAGAGCCTTTCAGAAATGTAATTTCTTGGAGACAATGTGTTTGAAGCAGTAGAAGAACAGATTTCAATTACAATTATTTCCAACACCACAAGTGATACGTGAAGAAAACGAAGCTGCTGCAGCCAAAACCACTACTTGCCCTTACCCACTACCATCCTGCCTCCAAACTCGGCAAGGTGTGATCCATCAAACAGGACCAGACCTGCTGACGGCTGCTGGTCTCACTCGTTTTCAGGCTCAACTTCTGAAACTACAGTGGCTATCTAGGTGCTTTTCCTCAAACACTGCGAGTCAACGGCAGGTGCTTTATCTCTTTGCACCTCACTCTAAATGAAGGTTCCTCTGCAACTCCGAATACAGAATGAAGAAGTGAAAGCTTGAAGCAACATATATGCGTTTGCTCAGTCAAAAGGAAAGTACTCCAGGTAAATGAATGAGCATTCACACCAAAATAAACAGGTTAAACACTAAAAAACAAGCTTCATAATCCAAAAAGTCAGCACGACTACAATAACTGCTTTTTTGTAAAGTTCACATAATTATTTTTAAAAACAGATCTACAGTTCTGTGTATTAGTCACTGGTTTCTAACCACAAACCTTTATCCAGCCTCACAATTTTAATGTTATCATTTAGTCAGCCTGTTGTTTTTAAATAACTGATTTTATATTGATGCAATACAAAAGCAGAGTATGCAATGTACTTCACCTGTCATTTATGAAAAGTATTTGATGTATTACATTTTTGGAGTGTTTTAAAAATGCACTATCTGCAAACTCATTATTTTTCTGCATTCCCAAAATATGGGGGAGGTATCCCAGAGTCATTGATTTGAAAAAACTCCTACACAATCTTTTTTTCTTTTGTTCCAGAAGTAAAAATGTTGGAAGCTAAACGACTGTAATAAAACATTTTGAGGCTGAAAAGGGTTTGCTTTCAGTACTGATCATCTGTAGCTCCTTCAAGGTTTTTTTTATATTTACTAATTTCTTAGGATATGAAATACCACATTCTTCTTTTTTTTAATTATTATTCTACGGATTGAGAACGCTTCAGAAACAGCAAAACTATGTATGTTACTGAATATAATTATAACTCAACAGCTATAAATGCCAGGATTGAATAACTGAAAACATATGCTATATGCCTGAAATTTTAAGGATGATGAAAGTGTCACATTAGTAGCACGCAGCATGTTATAAAGAACTCCCACAATGTAGCAGTTGTTCAAAAGTTGTACCCATCCGGTCATTCTATCTTTATAAAAAGATACATAACACTAGATGGTGATTTATTCAAAACACAGCTGCAGCCTAACTTAAAGGTAATAATAAAATGCAACAACAAAAAAAAAAACCCACCACGACAAAAAGGCATTTTTAAATTACAGCGTTAAATCCATGTCGGTGCACGCAGAGTAAGAGAAAAGCATTCCCAGAAAGTCCAAATTTTATTCTCATTAGACTTTATTTTGGGGGAGGACAGGTGAAGGGGGGTGGGGGCGTCGGGAGAGGCAGAGCAGCAGCACAGGCACACGTCAGCCCGGCAGACTCTTCCCCATCCATGTACATCACGGATCCCTAAATGCCGCCCCTGGGGAGGGGGATGGCGACCCCCCCCTTTCCCCCCCCCTCCCCACGCGTGGGTGCCCTGGCCGCGGCCGGAGGAGCGGGACGGGC
>VXBO01007985.1:295327-408142 GCA_013400135.1 Rhinoptilus africanus
GGCGCCGCCGCGGGGGGCGGGGGGGGGCGGGGGGGGGGGGGGGGGGGGGGGCGGCCCCGGGCGGGGGGGTGCTGGCCGCCCGGGGAGGAGAGGGATGGGAAAGGAAAGGAGGTGCCCCTTGTTCCCTTGCCTGCCTCACCCCGAGGGTGCAGTCGCCTGGCAAAACGGAGCGAGGTCAACCGGCAGAATCGGGGGAGGAACTGGGCAACCTCAAGAGGGAGAGGGCACCGCGGAGGGCTCCTCTGCCCACCCTGTCCCCTGAGTTGCACCACCGAGGTGTGGTGGCTGCAGGTGTGAAAATCCACCATCCCCGCAGCGGAAAGTGTTTGCTGGAGCTGTTCCTCTTTTCCTGGTTGTGTCCCCCTCAGTCTGCATCGTCCCCGAGGGGGCAATTCCCACAGACCCTGTGCCACAATCCCTCCCAAGCGCAGAGCAATTCCTCCTAGGGTGGCCGTGGGTGCTTTGCGGGCACCCTTCCTACGAGCCTCTGCCCTGAAGAGGTGGCAGACCCCCCTTCCCCCGGAGCTCTAGGCAGAGGATAAATAACCACTAAAGGGTGTTTTCCTGCTAGTGAGTTGGCTGGAGCACAGCTTTGCCTGCATTTGCATTCACCCTGCTTCTCCTGCCAAGGCTGAGGCGACGGCCATCGAGATGTTCCCTCTGACGGTGTCGGCTGCTGAACACCGGCTGCTGACGCTGACATTTAATATCTGTACGTGAGGAAAAAAGAGGATTCCCTCAGCCCCAAAGTGGCAACGGCAAAGGAATCCCTTTGTAAGGCAGTGTCAGCGGCAGAAGCTCTCCCATTTCAGTATGTGGGGCTGAATTACGAGGGATGAGGGTCAGTGAAGCACTTGTAGGATTGATAACACCTCTCCTTGGAGTCCCAGGAAGAGTCTCCTGAGCAGCATTAGGCAGACTTGAGCCTCACTTTAAAGGTTGTACTTATCCATGCGAAGAAACTTCTTTTTACTGAAAACTGGGGCTTTGACACTGTAACTTTCCTGAATTTGGCTCTAGACATGTGTCACCTGTGTCACATTCCTGCCAGCACACTGGCAAGGCAGTCTGCTTCTAAAGAGGTTGCGTTACCTAAAGCCACTGAAACAATAAACCTCGCTTGCAAATTAAGGCTGACTTTTTTTCCTTATGAGAGGTTTGAAAGGTATGCAGGATCCTTACATACTGAGTTATTGTTGTTGAAAGAGCGTGTCATAATTTTAATTAGAAACTACTAGTTTGAAAGGATTAGAAGTAAATACCCAAGATCAGACTGAAACCTGGCATATAATTTATAACGCCATTGTGTAATTCTCATTGTGCTAAAAAGTTCTTCATGGGTGAGGAAAGGGGAAGTGAGTTCTCAGTAAATATGTATGAAGTCCTATAGTTCATAATTACAGAATGCACTGAGATCTGTAGAGCTTGCCGTGGCAATCTGTGGCTAGAGCGAGTGTTTCAGTAAAGCCTATGTGACCCAGTACTGTCCCAGTGGTCAGTATCTATTACTTTTAAAGCCCCTTTGTAGTGGTTCTAGCAAATTACGGAACAAAGGGGGAGCTTACTTCCCCACTTCAGTAAACAGATGATGTGACGAGCATGGGATCTAATTAACTTTATTGTTCTTCTCATAGAGCAGAGGTAAGTCCCACTATTTAACTCAGGCAAATGTTCTTGTTTCAGTTCTCACTGAAGAGCATTGGCTTGGCTAGGATGAGGAGGATTTGGCTCATTATGATTGATGATAAAATTATCCAGCCATGGTATTTAACTTGATGACCTATTACAGCAATGAATTCTATAGTCAGGACATGTGCTACATAAAAGTATTTTTTTTTAATTTGCTCTACATTTATTGCTGCCTCATTTTATTATTGTTCTCTCTTTCTAGGGTAAGAAGTCAAAAGGAGAGCTGAATGACTTTTCACGCTGACCTTCTTAAACTGAAGTGTCTCAGACAAAATGCCTTAACCAAAGTCTTTGGGCTGTTTTCATCTTTCAGTTTAGTGGCCCTCATCTTGCTGTCACACCTGCATGAGTCAGGCCTTTTATGTAAAGCGTATGGGACAGGCTTCTGCACAGATGCTGAGCTGCAGGATTAAATCCTAACTCATCTTTTATAATTACTCTGGTCCATATAGTGCATTAAAAATTACTTGTGTTTAAAAAATATATCGAAATATACATGTCCTTGTTAGATAAGCCTCAATTTATTAGGTAGTAAAGGTAAAACTAAGTACACAGTAAAATTCAATATTGAAAGAAGAATAAAAATAACAGAAATGAGTTTACAACTGAAGTACAAGCCTGAACCCAGCAGTATAGACTACATATCTGCTTGAATATCCAATCTCTGAACATCCATGGACTCGGAGGGAGAGCCTCAGAGAACAGATTTGGGCACATACACCACCTGGATCAGCACCTCAGCCTGCCGGCTTACAAGAGAAGATGTTGCCTTTCTGCCGTGGTGCATTTGTCAAAAACAAAACTCCCTAGAGTTCCACTGGCAATCATAGCTGCTACAGCAATACCAATTGTAAATAATACCACTAAATGGTTCAAGTATGTCTAATTATATGCTTTTTGTGCCTATTTAATCAATAGGACAACTCCTGAAGTAGAGCGCTGCTCAGCCTGAATAACGATGGGAGAATTAGATCCAAGCTCTAACACTGGTACACTGAGTGGGAATTTGTTTTATGTATATGAAGCCAGACTCCATGGTGGGTACCAGTGATGGATACCGGCATATCTGTGGGTTCCCCAGAAACTTCATGGACTTTCTGCTAGGGTGTCTAGGAAATACATAAGATGCTCAGCAATGACAAGTTGAAATCTTGCCCTGAAGATAGGGAAAGAAATTTAGCTTTCAAATATATTGTTTCTGGTGCTGGATATTAAAGCAAATTCTTCTAGAGGAAGGAAGATGAAAACAAGTGGAGGTAAGCTGGCAGTAACTACAACTGAGATCTAATAAACCCAGTTGGATTAAACAAACAAACAAAGTGAAAAAGCTAATACTTTCTTCAAGTTAAGAAAGCTCATTTGTGTTTTGATAAGAAACAAATTCCTGATTTTTACAAGAGAGGCTTTATTTGTTAAGAATTGAACTCCCCCATCAGTATTAGCTCATGCTACAGATTTCTGCTTTGGATGCTGTATCCGCGTTACTAGAGAGTATTTTATTCCACAGCTCGGGACAATGTGTAAAGCAAGTTGTTACTCTGCTTGAATAAAGACACTGAGTTCATTCCTTGCCTGGTAGGGCTGCCATCTGTCCTCTGTTCCCGGAGTCTCTTTGCCTTCAGAGTGGTGTCTGAGCCGATGCCTCATCAATGCAGGGATTGCTGTCCCTGACAGGGCAGGTGTCTTCAAAGGAGGAGTGAAAATGACAGGGAGGAGAAAGAAAATAATGACTAGCCTTGGTGCCAGGGAGCCGTGGGTGAGTAAAGGAGGAGGAGGAAGGTCCATGGCAGAGCAGAGGTACAGTGAGGTAGTAATCCTCTGAAGAGGATAGAGGCAGGGCAAATCAGGAAAGTTTAAAGGAGCCAAGGGGCTTAGATGGAGATGGTGACCCAAGCCAACTCAGAAGGACACACTGTACTGACTAGTTGTCCCTGGCTCTGGAGCAGCAGGGAGGTGTGTAGGCCCTCGGGTGGGAAGGAGGTCCATCCCGGCTGAGAGGAGCAGGCGGCTCTCCCACCTGTGCCGCACCAAACTGCATGGCCCACCGCATGGTCGCTCACTCCACCTCCATGGGCAGCCTCCACCCATAGGACAAAAGAGGCCACGACACTCACTTAATTTGGGGCTTCCATTGAGATCTTGCTATTTCCTCAATTCTCACTACTCATCTCCTTCAACCTGCCTGAAATCACAAGTGTTTGAAAATAGCATTTCAAACGCAAATATCTTGCCCTTAAAGTATATGCTTAGCATCCCTAATGGTTTAATTTGACATAAATATGGGAGAGGTTTGTGCAATTGATATTGTTTTTGTATAATCAGAAATACAAATCATAATCCCCTGAAGATGTTTAATAATTTAAAGTATTCAGAACTCAATTAAGGCTATTAAGAGATTAGAAATTAGATTAAAGGTGGCTAAAGGGTAAAAATTCAAGGACTTCAAACACCTTTTGTAATACAAAGGCTCTTAAAAAATGAACAGGCTGAGAATTTCCCCAGGAAATTCCTATCATTTTAATTAGGTTTCTTCATTTAAAATAAAAAAAAAAGGTGCTGCTCCGTACACAATTTGAGTCCCACTGCCTCTGTTGAACAGTGGACTCAAGTAATTGCACACTGAGACCTCCTCCTTCCCCAGGTTTTTGGGGCTTAATAGATTTTCAAGATGAGGAGGGACCACCCCAAACATCTGACGCGTCCTCCTGCATTGACGCCTACCAAAGAATTTTTCCCAGCCTTTCCCGCAATAAGGGGAATTATCTTTCCTCTGATCATATCTCTTCTTCAAACCAAAGTGCATCCATTTCTCATTTCTTCCCATGTGGAGTCAAGTGGCTGGTTCATTTTATTGCTGAAAAGGAACAGAAATCCTTGATAACGTGGCAGGCTCTTGTCTTTCTACATCCCACGGTTGCTTGCAGTTGAGACTCTCCATGCAGCTCCACGATGATGCGATGCTGCCACGGGGAAAGAGAGAGTGATGCTGCCATGGGGAAGGTGCGATCCAGCGGCAAAGGGGTGGTGGATGTGTCCCTGCAGATGCAGAGGACTTTTCAGGAGCGCTAGCGACCCGGTTGGAGGTGTGGAGGGGAGCTGCCGTCTCTAAAGAACAGTGTTCTGTTCCTTTGTGGAAATAAATACACAGAGGTGGTATGATGAGGGCCTTCTCGCTTTCTTTTTTTAGGCACGAGCTCGAGGAGGCTGTTTGTTTGTTCAGCTACCGTGCTAGGCTAAGGCTGCATTTATGCTCCCGCGACACAAATGCCCCACTTGA
The DNA here is from genome assembly GCA_013400135.1 of Rhinoptilus africanus. Classification (NCBI taxonomy): domain Eukaryota; kingdom Metazoa; phylum Chordata; class Aves; order Charadriiformes; family Glareolidae; genus Rhinoptilus; species Rhinoptilus africanus. The sequence continues at coordinate 300,294 of VXBO01007985.1, forward strand.
AACAATAGGAAACCCGAGGGAAGTATGCTTCTGTGCTAAAATTATTAGGAAAAGATTATAAAAGAAAACAACTACTAATTATTAACATCAAGTTCCCACTCATTATTAGCATCACAAATGTAAAATGGCTGCCAACAAGAGTCAGCTTGGAAATCTCATTAGAAAGAAATGTCACAGTTTATTCCTAGTTATAAATGCTGGTTTATTACCTTTGGAATGGTTGGGTGGCTTGGCTAAATGCAATGGGTGGCTCCCCTCGAGGTACATATTTTTACTGATGAATTCATATTAGTGAAAAAATATTTAATATCTGATCATTTTCTAAGCAATCTTGAAAATAAAACAACATTCCAGAATTACCCAAGAAAGTAGTGATCTAAATTGCACACTGGAGTACGAAAGAAAAAGAATAATGATATGGTAATATAAAAAGGGCAAAACCATAATGAGAAGGGACATTTGTCAGTATACTCAGAAAAGCACAATCTGTCTCCCTGGTAATTTGGTGGAGTACAGAAAGTATTACATGCCATATTACAAGTATTACATTTTATTTCTGACTTCAGGAAGCATTGCCATATGTCTTCCAAGTCAGACATGGCCTCTTAAATGTAGCGTGTTCTTTGTTCGTGCTGTACGGGCTCTGTCCCGCGTGGATAGTATTTATTCCGAATAAATTAAAGAGACTATAAATCTTCCAGTGCCACAAGACAGCCAGCTTTTGTGGATGAAGTGAGCAGGAGCAATTTGGCTCCTAATGACCAGGGAAACTTGACAGGTTTACTTTATTTCTCAGACCTGGCAACTTTCTCTAAAAGCTATTGTTATGGAAATAGTCCTGAATTTCCCAGCCTTAAGAAGCATTTACTACTTTCAAACATATTACACGTAAAAAGGAAAAAAGACACATATTTTTAAATATTCCTTGTATATAGCAGCCTGTCCAAGTTATAATTAAATATGCTCTGATGCGCCCTGATATTGCTATGAGTAGAAGTTATTTGAGATTTCATACATATACACAAAGCTTCATGTTTACAGCTTGAGAAATTTGTGACCTAAGGTCCTGCTCCTATGAGCTGTCCCTTCTGGTCCCCACATTCTCCCTGGAGCTATACTGGGACTGTGCGTAGACCTAAAGGCCCGTCCATATGGTGTCCCCTTGAAATCAAAGGGAATTTTGAGATACTGATGGTCAAATCAGAAGGATGCCTGCAGATCAGTGTTAACCAGGGTACATGTTAGACTTACTGAAACAGGTAAAGTGTTCAGATAAGACAGCAGTACCATAGTTTGGAATTTTCCATACAACCATGTCGTTAACCTTCCTTTAGTATTGCTGTTTACAGGTGGACTGGATCAAAGTGTTAGAAACAAGGATAAAGCAAAGGTTTTATTAAAGGAATGCATGAGGAATATTTTTGAAAGGGGAGAAACTTTTCTAGTGTCAAAGAATTGTAATAATGAAGGAAAGCAAGGAAATAATGGATTGAGGTGGAAAGGTGGCATTATAAAAGGAGTGAAGCAGAATGACAGGAAATATGCTACAGGAAGCAGTGAAATAATTAGAAGAAAGTGTTACAAGAAAGTGGAGAAAACAAGGAGCGTAAGAGCAGATGAAAGCAAATGTATATATGGATCAATCTGTACGTATGGTTGTAATTAAGGGTAGGGAGTGTTAAAAAGAGTGAGAAACCAGTGAAATGGAAAGATACGGGAGAGTATTGAAATTCGGAGGAAATAAAGGAGAAATGTAAGTGTATAATCATCAAAGCCAAGAGATCCAACATATGGTCAGGTTTTAGAAGAAAAGGATTTTTAGAAGGCAGATAGATTGGACAGGGTGGATTTGAAATACCTAAAGTGACTGAGCAGGAATTAAGCCACAGAGAAGGAGTCAAAATAATTTTAATTAATCAGACAAGAAAGCAAACTTCTCAGAGAACATATCCAGATCAAGTGCTAAACGAAAGCTTTTTTATTGTTTGTTTGGTTTTTTGTTTGTTTTTTTCTGTTCCTTGGTGGACTAGAGCTAATGAATTGAGCTCTGCTGAATTAAACGTACCTGGCTCATTTGCTAGCACTGGTCTCAGCTACTACAGAATGGCTTACATCCATAGTATTAAATAGCCTTTACCTCCAAAATATGAAGCCTGCATATTTTGAATGGTTCCTGACCATGCTAACACCCCAGCTGTGCCTGGGACTTGTTTGGGAGGTGCTGGCTGGCATAGCCCAAAGCTGTGCTGAGGCACATCTGAGTTGTTTGGTGGCACAAGCATTCTTATGCCTGGAAAAATTCCAAGACCTTTATATATTTACTACTGTGGACTTAACGATGGAGCCTACATTCATGCCACAGGCTCTGGCATTGCTTTCCAGGTTCATGCTCTGCTGTACTCTGACTTGAGTGTCAACGTCAGACTAGGGCAGGCAGCATCCATTCTCTGCAGCAGTGAAACCAGGGATGGACAGGGGCCTGGACAGACTCCAGCTGGTCTTTAATCCCTATACTTTGGCAACCAGCAACCAAGGATGTGTTCTGGAGGTGTTATAAATCCCAAAGGAGAATTCCTGGGACGCCCTGGAGATGACCTGAGCACAGGTAATCAATACCACACTACGGATAAGACCATTTTCTCTCATTTTTTAGCTGCCTCTAGCTTCACAGCCTCAAATTCCCACCTGAAAGTTGGCCATCCTCCCACCCAGAGTGTCTACTATTAATCATGAGTGCTGCCCCAGCCCTGTGATCTCCTGAAGCTTTTGATTCTGTAGTTGGCAAAGATGAGCACTGGGAAGTCAGGAAATAGGAATCACAGATCAGAAACTTTAGCAATGCTCTCAAGCGCTGTTTTAATAACTGTTCAGCAAAAATGCAAGCCACAGACTCATTTCAGATTCCTCTAACCTTCCCAATTTTAAAAACTCTATTAATCCCAGTGACAGATGAGTATCATACCTATCTAATCTAATCTTCCAAGGCATTTCCATTGTGCTCTTCTTTGTATCATTCCAGGCATTTTAGAGATTTAAATGAGTCTACTACATAATCTAATTAATATTGATCTTTGATTCTCCTCTTGCTCAACATGGAGAAGGCACATAATTCAACTAGTTTAATTATTATTATTATTAAAGTTATTACAGCAGGAAAGCAATGATAAAGAGGAGTCCAGCATTTTAGCCATAGGGCATGAGTATCTGTGGCTCTTCCAGTCTCTCAAAGGAGGAAGCCCCAGAGAGAGCTTTCCTCTCATGATGTTGAACAACATGGGAGAACTTTTCACTAGCATATCCAGATTTGTTCAAATGGCTTTTCAGCTGCCAGTATGTAGCACAGGTGCATATTAATGTTTGCACTGCTGTATTGTACATGATTGCACATTCAAAGTGGAACTGCATCAAATTTAAAACCTGCCTTGCATCTGTGCGCAGGTTCGTATCAGAGCTTGCATAATGCATTACACTGATGCGAACTCTTATTGCGCAAACGTGGTCATATGGCTTTTTAGAAATAAGTCATCTTGCAAATAGTCTGGAATGAGTCTATTGGGACTGCTGAAGGTCAGGTCAGAGGTTGAACACACCACAAAGATTTATTTGTATACTTTCCTTTTCTTTGCAGGTCAGCTGCTGTTTCTTGAACCAGCCTGAATTTTACATTTTCCCCTCCAGAGCTGAGGTTATTTCTAATTTGACTGCATTTCATCTGTCCTCTCTGGACGTCAACAATGTTCAGAAACAAGTTGGCATATGGTAGCCATGGATTGGGTGTCCTACCATTCCCAGATGAAAAATATTTTTTTATCAATCTTGACTACTGGAAAGCCCAATAGCAATGAAAAGTCCATGGTGATTCTACAGCTACAAAACCTCCATGAAGCCCTTATCCGAATGTAGCATTTCAGGACCATGTACAGTCTACCTACAGAAGCTCCATGGCCACCTGACCAGCGATCACTTGACACAGGCGACACGCTGTGCCAGCTGGTGATGCTGGGAGGGACAAAAACCTTCATAGTCCTCACTCGCCCAGTCAACCCCCCTTGTTTCATATCCATCCCCTCTGTGTCACCTTCATGCTACAGGTACTTAAATCCAGTCTGTGGCTGCAGCACACTAGCCGTTATACTCAGGTGTCAAAGAGGAGAGCTGCCTGTGTACTTTCACGGCCAAAGTCTGTAGAGAAGGAGTGCTTTTCCAGCCTGCAGAGATAATTTCAGGGTTACTTGAATGGTCATCATGACCATGATGCGTCTTTGTTTTGATGAAAGAGGATTGCCAGGTGCCAGCAGTATTTGATAAGCAAAGTGCGCACTGTGTTTTAGACAACCAGAAGTATGGCTTTTGTCCATAATTCGTATCAAGAGGAAATGTACTCCCTGCTGGCAATGCTAGCAATGAATCTAAGATGAACTCAAAGTGATGTATTTGAAAAATTACCAGTCACCCGTTTTTGCCTTTCAGTCCAGGAGAAAAAAAGTAACAGCTCAACAGGGGAAAATGTTGAGTAGGTTTTACATCTGATACGTTCTTCTGCTCTCTACAGAAAATTACCATCAGCATCTCCACTAATTAGAGGCTAAATTCTTCACAAATATATAAAGCAACATGGATGTATCCCAATTTCCACGGCACCTGTCTTATTGTTAGAGCAAGAAAACTTTCTTATAGCTGCCAATAATCATGGAGAAACTCCATGGGCTACACAGTGTCGATTTACTGGAGGAAGAAATCAGTCAGTATGTGAAAGATAAAACCTTGCTGGTTAATATGTATGTATTTGAAGGATATAAAAGTCTCAGGGATGAATTTTATTTGGGGCATTTTATATGGGCTTGCATACTGTACTGTAAATGCAATTACTATGCAAATGCACACAGTAACCATGGAATGAATTTAGGGTATAGCTGGTGACATCATTCTTGGTTTGAGATCATAAAAATTATTTTGACCAACTGATTGAGTGTTACTATGAGAAGCTAGAATTGATGTCATCTTTTAGCTTGGAGAGAGATTTTTAAACAACATTCAATAAAATGTATTTTCTGGATTTTTTTTTCTTTTTAAGCGCAGTTGCATATATAAATTTGAGGCATCAGATATGACTAACTAATTCTGATCTCTGTAACCATTATCCCACAGCTACTCAGAACTATGCTAACCACTTAGTTCTCTTTTGCTCATCTTACCTCATACACGTTGCTTTTGTGATGAAGAACGAAGGAGAGACTTGGCTGGAACTGGTGGAGAGTGGTGCTGAGTGCCTCCCCATCACAGTGGGTGATACAGCTGCCAATTCAGAAGAGCGGGCATCACCCTCCAGTCCTTCTCTCTAAGAGGTCCTGTTCCTCTGTGCTGTTAATCTCTCTGACCAGCAATGCAGGCCTGCTTCCAAAGCCTTTTGTGTCAGCACTCGTTCTAGTGGGTCCAATTTTCCTCTGAGTTAAACCCAATTAACTCCAGAATAACTCCATTAACTTCAAAGCACTAAGCAAGTGAGCATTAAGTGTACGGAAGATGGAATTTAGCGTATCGACTTCGGTAGCATTGCTTTCCCCAGAACACCCTTGCATGTGAGGAGAGAGCAGGAACCTCATCGTTCATCACTGCCTATTAATATCGAGTATCTGGAGGCTTGTTTTAGTCTCATCTTAGTCACAAGATTGTCAAAGAGAAGAGCAATGGTTTTTTTTCACGTTTTTGAAAGTTGTATCATTTTTCAATTTTGTTACTTTGTCATCATGACCTTTCTGCCCAGGAAAAGATATATAGTACTAGGATAAATTGTTCTGCTCTTTTTCTCCTAAAAGTCAATTAGTTCATTTCGTCATAGTGCGTCAAAAGTCTCTGTCAGTCACATCAGCCTTTTCTAAAGTAACAACTGCAACAGAGAAACACATATCAAAACTGTGCAGATACAGTGGTATAACCATAATGTTATGTATTATTATTTTCTTATTTTGTTTTCAGAGAGTAAAAAGAGGAAAGAGAACATTTATGATAAGAAAACACTGGATTTTTTTAACCATTGATTTTCCGGTGATATTGATCCAGTGTGTGCACTGCTCATACTTTGAATAAAGCTTCAAAATATCTCAAGCTATTTACCCTTTATATATGAAAAGTCATATGTGTTACAATTACATACAAGCATGTTACAATACAGCAATAGTCAAGTGGCTACTTAGAGAAGCTCATTAGCATTTGTCAATCACATTTTGAATCAGAAGTTGGTGCTGGGGTAGGTAATTTTTTTTAAAAGTGCTGTGTTGGGGAAGGATTGACTGGTGAATTAACATTCCTGTACTCCAGAAGTATTTTTCCGTAACTATATATCCAAATTTATGCACCATATCTTTTAACATGACATTTGGATGCAGAGAGCATGTAGTTTGTGTTTCTGCCACAGAACGGAGCAGGCAGACTCATTTAACTGTTTCCAGTCTTTATTGCTTCATGGTATTCATACGGGTAACTCTGTTAATTCCCACCAACTCTCGAGAGTTATATCGATGTCTTGAGCAAGTTGAAATTTTCTTTTCCTGCATGCACGCACGTGTGCATATTTGCAATTAGCCTTTAAAAGCTTTTCCACTCTATTTGTCCTGGTGCATGACATAACCACCTGTTACTGCCTTCATATTTATATAGCATCTCTCATTCTGCTCAGGCAGCACAAGTATTAATACCAGAAGATGTGTAATGTTCCTCTGAAATATTTGTAATCCACTTCTTGTGGAGGTGGAAAATACAGCACACAAAGACTAAGCAACCTGTATGGCGCACACAGCTTGCAGCCCGAAATCCTGGCTCCCAGACTCGTAACCACAAGGCTCTTTTCCCTTTTGGACAGGTCAGAAAAAAAAAGCCTGCAATTCTCAGAGACATTCCCAAAAGACTGTCCCACAACACTCCTGAGATTTGTACCTCCTGGGATTTGGTATCACGAGAAACCCAACAAAATGCTAGCATCCCCAGGAGGATGCCCTGACTTACTGGAGGACAGAGAGGGCGAGCAGCGGGGGGAGGAGGCTGCCACCTGTCTGCATCCTGGGGGCAGAAAGCCCCCCACAGTGCGGGGTGCCGGAGCGAGCCCCCACTGGGCAGCCCCCCTTGGCCACCTCCTTCTTTGAAGCTGGACCCTGTGTGTCATCCAGGTGGCTATCTGGCATCAGCTGTACAGGAGCACCCAGCTCTTCACTGCTCTCATGACGGAGGGCTTTGCAACCCACCCCTCCTGCGCATGGGGCTGGCGGGGAGAGCACGAATGTGAATTATTCAGCCCTACCATTGATCGTCTGGTCTCAGTAGCAACTGGGGTTTCTCTGCAGCCCGAGTGCTCCATGCTTTTGTAGGTCTGCTGCCCCATCCACATCTCTGCGCTGCAAGGGGAAGCAGGAGTCAGGAGGGAGGTGCATGCGATTGCCTCTACTCAGGGTGAAATTCAGATATGGTCACTTAATGGTCCCCCACAAAACTCCAATTCCCCCACAAATTAAGTGTACCCATTTGACCAATGTATCAGTTAGAGTATGCAGCAAGTATATATTAAGTAGCTAGTAAGCAAGTTTGCAAGTAGTCTTAGCTTTTATAATTTTTCCAGATCCTCAGAAGTGTAAAGAAATCTAAAAGTAAAGAAGTAAGATATGCAACACTTCTGAACTCTGACAAGTCTTTACTTTTTCCAAATATTCAGTACCACTGCAAACATTTTTAACTCCTCGTGCTCTTCAGCTCCCCCCTCTTTTTTTACATTTTTGCTTTCTCTCCCAGCCTCTTAATTACAAAATGTTCAGAAGCCGTGTGCTTGCTTTCTTGCATAGGCTCCCTACATAGTTGTGTTTCCTTAGAGGTTGAATCTGAGGTCACCCACAACACCTTGGCAGAGTTTAAGATGTTTTATGTGTTCATATTAAATAATCTAAGTTTACTATGAGATGGAGGGTTTAGTAATGAAACCTGGGTTTAATTTAGCAAAAGTGAAGCCACTCTGTGCTTTTCTTGATATAATTCGAGTGTTCTATAAACCTTGATATAATTTTGATATTCTGTAATTTTCTCTATATAATTCTAGAACTTCCAAAAATTCATATTTTCTCATAAAAGATCTGCTTTCACAGGGAACCTAGAATCCAGCCACAGACTTATGAAGATGTATTATAGCAACGGTATCCATGGAGCTTAGACTTTTCCATCCGAAGGAGACAGGTTTGGATCTTTTCCCCTCTAGGTTTCACAGCAAATGTAAAACTTCCTTGAAGACAATGAAAATATGGAGCTGTGTAGTAACCAGGGTCACTTAGAGGTACAGATTTTATCATTCACCTCTAAAGGACTTTCTAAGTAGTTGCTGAAAGGCACTCTGAAATCATTGCTCTATGGTAGGGCTGCTCACATCCAGATTAGACTGGATGGTGATGACAAATATTGGCTCTAGCCCTGCTGCCCACATCTCCTACCGCATATTCTCATGCTGGGGAATCAGGCTCAGAGTCCACCCTCCTACCTCCTTGATCTCTCAAACCCCAAGTGCCTACAAATAGGGTCAGCAGTGGTGGTAGCTGAGTTCCATCAGATCACACAGGCAGCAATGGCCTGAGCTGAGCCATGGGGTGGATGCCTCCATAAACAGCTACTAGCAATAGCCTTGGAGCCGGTGGCTCCTGGGCAATTCAAATTAGCATCCATAAAGGAAGAGGGAGGCCTTGGAAGTGGTTTGTGTGATGCCAGCGCCACTCCTGCCATAGGTGGGGAACCACAGTTGATGTCAGTCTGCACCAAAGTAGATTAAGGCAGTTGTACCTTCGTGCTCCAAGGAACAAGACCTGCAATGAGTGAATTATTTAGTGGTGATGCACATCCCCTGAATATCCTTGCCCTATTTAGGAGCGCACAAATGAAATAGCTGTTGTGAGATTTTTTTTTCTCATCATCCCATACATCAAATGCATGCCAGATAGTTTGGGCAATAGGCTGGTACCTCAGCTATGAATCAGTTTGCGTTTATTGCTGTTCTTTTTTTTTTTTTCCCCTCTTTATTACTTCCCATATTTTTAAATAGTAAGAAATATGACACGACGCTAAACATTAAAATTAAATCAGAAGCAATGTATCAAGAAGTGTTTCTCCTCTGAATGTTGAAGGACATTTTGTAGCTAAGATGCAATAGAATAACCTGTAGCTTGTCTTCCTGAGGAATTTGGTAGAGAAGAGGTGCGGAAAGCAGCACTTTTACTAAAGCTTGACATCAGCTTCAGTCTGCCATGGTCTTTTTTGGTGTATGTTGCAATTCTTGAATCTTTTTCATGTAAGAGAAGTAAGTGGGTCCAGTACTCTTGAGACAAATTCAGAAAAGGTGCATAGAAAGGGGCCAGATTGCTTTCAGCTCTTTCAATTAGTTCCCTTTCTGTCTTTGGGAGTTTAATTTCTTAAAATACATGGAAACATGGGAGAAAGTGCCCATTAGAAGAGTTTCACATAGCTGACACACAGCTAGCATGGAGCATGGTGCTATGCTTGCTCAGACACTTTGCATGTAAGTGGAAGAAATAACTTGTTTTAATGGCAAGTTTGGGTAGGAAGACTTGGGAAAGTTATGGATAATCAAGGGGTGAAGTTAACAGGCATAAGTTCAAGCATGTTAGACTCCTCGGACATGTGTTTTCACTCAGAATAAAGAGGCTGGGGTTTGCAGCAATTTAAACAGAATTAAGCTACAGAAAATGAAAGCCATTTTATTCCCGCATAAGAGCACCCATATGGTGTTTATCAACCTGCAGTTTAGGCATACTTACATTGCACCTTTATTTGATTAACTTTCCTGCGTGTCTTCATAATAGGCATGGTCTACAATATTTCAGTTAGTTCAGGGAGCCTAAAGTATGCTACATTTAAAAATACCATTCCTTGTTTGTAAACTAATACGGAATCCATTGCTAACTCTAATTGCACTAAATTTGCTGTAATAGTTGTTTAATAAATACACAAGATTAAATACTTCTACTTTCAAAGTTAAAAAAAAGACTTGCTATACTAGCACTAGCTCTCCAACAGAAATGAACTTTTGTATGTAGGTGAATAAGTAACTTTTTTTCCTGGACAGTACTAACTCTATCAGGTACATCTGTGCTGTCAAGTAATTCCCCAGTTCATGTCCGAGTTCTGTCCACTAATCACCCTATCTCTAGTTTCAGACTCATTTGGCATAAATCTACTAGATCTCCCCAAAATAAGAAGTGTGCATACTTCTGAGGATGCTTGGCTCCAGACCCTGCCCCAGGAAGGCCGTGCAGGTGAGACTGGACCAGGTTTGGCCACCTCTGCCTTACACAGGGTCTGTCTGTTAGTGAGTGGTGCCACATGTTGGTGTGGTCACTCCAGAGGGAGCCCTTTGGAGCCAGGGGTAGGTCACACAACACTACCCATATTTTTAATTTTCTTTGGACTAACTGTAGCATTAGGAGTGCATTAAATGTGCTCCTGCATGCCAAATGCCATGTTCTCTCTCCATATATATATTTCTATTTAAAATTAGAGACCATCTTCTGGTTTCATTTCATCTGATTGAAGGTACATTTACAGTCATGTTTCTGTCCATAGCAAGAGCACACTGCTGAAGTGAGTTTCTCAGTTGTCCCAGCTTACTGTGCTTTGACTCTTATTGGAGATGGGTCTTTGAGTACAAAACCTGGATTTCTTTTGGACAAAAATGCACAAAAAGAGAGGCTCCAGTGGCACAACTTGATGCCCTCCAGCCGCAGGTGAATTTGCACCCGAGGCACCAGACCAGAGATGCTTTGCGCTAATAAAGCCCACTGATGCCTGTGTCCACTTCCATATTTATAACTTTGGGTTTGGCACCTTTTTAAGTCCTTTGCTTCCCACTACTTTCAAGTCATTTTGTAGCCATGACAGGATACCAAGAGAAACTGTGTGGAGAGTGAGCAACCCAGTCTAGTCGGAGATGTCCCTTCCCATGGCAGGGGGGTTGGAACTAGATGATCTTTAAGGTCCCTTCCAACCCAAACCACTCTATGATTCTATGACCCAAGGTGCGCATGGCACTTAGGTTTGCAGTGTTGGTGTATGGTCACATTGAAGTCCAAGAGCTAGCCTTGGGAACATTGGTTTGGAAGGGCAGCAACAGCAAGGAAGGAAAATAAATACAGGTTTGGGAAATGCACAAGCAGAATTAAAAATGAGGAAATAATAAGAAGAAATAAATGAGGAAAAAGAGGGGAAGGAAATTCTCCACCATCCTTCCTCTAGTGTATGTGTCTCTATTAACCAACACCTGCCTGCTTCATGAAGCAGGTACCGTGCCACAGCATCAGCGCTTCCTGCTTCTTTGGAGAGTTGCTCCCGATGGATTCATTTATCTGGAATTAATTTGGTATGTGTTTGTTGCCTTAGGTGATTAAATGCTCGTGTCCCCATTCACAAAGGAGCACAGAGGCACACGGGCAGGTGGGGAGGTGGGGGCAGTAACCTCACAAGAAGAAGGTGCCTTAGCCCATGCCCCTTCCCAGACCCAGGAGATGACCAGCCCCACAGCCAAGGGACACCCATCACCATGGGGTCAGGGAGGGGCTCTCCAGAGCCTCTTACAGACTGAGGTAGGCACTGACTGTGGTGGCATAGCACCCATGGGGCTTGGAGGAAGAACATTTGGGGACTGTGCAAGACTTATTATGGGATGTTCAGGGGAGGAACCAAAGGTGAGAAAGTGAGGAGTCATGGTTTGGGGAGGAACAAACACAGGAAAGTAGAGGGAAAAGGAATAAATGGGGTCAGCTGGAGATCAGCAGGGTCTGGTGAGTGCAGCCTATCCTTTCTCCTTATTAATTTCTGACTAATTTTCTGAGTGAGAGGCTCTCTATTCTGTGTGCAAGTGTGTATGTGGGGAGATCTGAGTCCCAGCAACTGGAGCCGGACCATGGGTCTGTGGTGCCACAAGTGGAGCACGCAAAGCTGTGTGTTTCATTGTGTGATTGCTAGCAAACATCAAGATGGACTATCCAGTAAGCCAGATAAAGACTTAAAAGCCAAGTGTAGGAACAGCTGTGGGTCTGAGCTGGGTACTGGAGAGACCAGAGGGTCTGCACATTGGCTACTGGAGGGGCTGGGGTGTCTGAATTAGTTACTGGAGAGACAGTGGGATCTGGGAGTTGACTACTGCTAAGTGCTAAGTCTAAGACCAGCTACCAGAAAGATCAGTTTGCATGTGTGTGTCTGTCTGGGCATGAACAATGGGGCAACCAGGAGAGCTACTGGCTGCTCTGGATATCTGGGGCCTGTTACTAGAGGGATCCATAGTGCACGTGTGTGTCTTTGTGTGCCTGCGTGTTTGTGTAGGTCTGAGTACTGGAGGGATCTCTACATATATAAATGTTTCCTGATGGGCTATCATCCCGATTGGCCAGAGAGGGGAGCAGGATGAGGCCATTGGCACTCTCTGTTTTTGCGCAAGTGCTGGGCATCTCAGTCCCTACTGATCTGTGTGTCTGCCTGTCCTTATATGTATGTGTGTGTTGCCTACATGCGTATGCATGTGCCGCTGGGATCACCCATTCCTCCTGGCTGCTGGCCGGACACAGGGAGCCTGCAGCAGCTCCTAACATTGCTCATTGCCTCCCCGTTGTGCACACACACAGCTCTGATAGTTCTTCCTCCATTTCCTGCTGCCACAGCTTTTCCTCTGGCAGGAGGGCGGGAGCTGTAATCTCCTCCAAGGCTGATGCAGTCGGTGTGGAGTGGATGGGCTGTCAAAGGGGCCAGCATCCTTCCCCCCAGGGACCAAATGTGTCACCCTTGAGGTTTTCCATCTGGCAGGGAAGCAGCAGTCCCGAGGTTATTCCTGAGCTCAGCTCCCCTGTCCTGAATTACTCTGTAAAATGAGCTTCCCAATCAGAGATTATGATTTTTTTTCCCCCACTATAAGCTTACTGTTGCATTTAAAGATAGCATTTCATAGCATTTTGGTTAGCGATGGGCATCATCCCATGGCTATTGCAACAGTGTAACACAGACTTCATAGGAAATTTGTAAAAAATGAATGAGTGCTAAACACATGCTAATAATGACTATTTGCAAAGGTTTGAGTCTCTTCTATGCTTATCATAGTACAGCTAATTAAATTTTTTAAATCATGAAAACATTCATATGTTCATTTAAAAACTGAAAGGTAATTTAAAAAAAAATCAATGGAAATTAAAATAATGATTTAAAATTCTAATTGATCATAGGGATCTGTTTTCCACTGAAAGGCTCAGATGCCAGAGGGTCTTTTCCAAATTATGTGTGAAAAGGCTCCAGCATATCATATACCTTATTTAGAATTTAATTTCTTACGATTATGAGACAAATATTTTTTTTAAAAAATTGAAACATTTCACAGAAAATTGAAAGTTTGTCATGAAAAGTCATTCAGAACATGAGGCTTCTGTGAAAAAAAAAAAAGTTTTAATTTCCCTAAATCATTACCTGACTTCAGCAATTGGTCTATAAAATTCAAAACTTTAATAGATACAGAATGCCATAGAGTCCAATTCACAGCAATCTTCACAGTCATGCAAAGCACATGACATTTTTTGACGACCTCCTGATTAGATACAGGCAAGAACTGACAAACAAGTGTTGTATGTCTGTATTACAGTCTCTGAGGGGGATTCATCTTGCTTAGCCTTAAGTAAGCAAACTTTTACACATCTCAGTGTCACCTCCAAAGCCCAGTTAAGAGAAGCAGGCATTTCTAGAGGATGATTTATCTTAAAGATCTATCTTGAAGAGGAATTGCCCTCTGGAAATAGCCGTGTCTTTCAACAGACTGTAAAATGATCCAATAGCGAGTAATTCAGACCCAGATGTTTAATTTCTCAGAAAATCTAAGGTTGGGTAGATGAAGTCCATAGTCTATGTGCATAAACACACAAACCCAGAGGCTAATGTGACAGAGCAAAGAAAGTAACGCTGAGCATGTGTGTGCTTGAGCAGAAGTCAGGAGAGCACTGCATGAAGCCAAATATTTTGTGCAACCAAAACCAGCAGTTACGCCCGGCACAACATGAGAACGTTCCCTGGACGTATGAAGAGTACCTAATTTGAGGAGGTCATCCATATTCCCTTGGTTCTTGGTTTATAGACTTATACCCATACATGATGTAACTTGATTGAAATAGGCTAGCAACCTTCCCCATATATTTTGTATAAGAACTAAAATATTATGTTTATGGTCAACAATTGCAAAGTGTCCTCATGTATATGTAGTCATGTATGCATGCTTTAACCTGAAGCTTAATTAAATCGAAGTTACTCCTGCATATCACACAATCTAAAGGAAATTAATGAGATGTACATACATACCTAGTGGATTTTTTTCTGCTGTGGTACAGCTATCTATACTTTCTCTTCCAGTCATTCCAGTTAGTCATAACTCTAATAATGTTATTTCAGAGCATCAAAACTCATTTTCCTTGATCCCAGCTGCATTTGATATGCTCCTCTTGGCTCAGGGTTTTTTTTCAGTTTTCTGGCTGGTTGGTTTGCTGGAGTTTTTGTTTGTTTGTTTGTTTTTGCTTTTCTATTTATAATGTGTTTTATAGCATCAGCTGATCTAATGCATCCATATGTGTCTCCACACCACAGCTGGAAAATCCCACAGGCAACAGCTCCAGCTTACTGTGTGCTGCTGTAATGCTTTCGTGGATGGTGTCCGTACTTTCACTTCCAGCCTTGCACATGGGGGATGCTCAGTCCCAACCATGGGCTCAAGCTTGAGCAGACAGCTGTGACCCATTCTGATCTCCTGGTCCTCTTGGGGTGAAGGGTTTGTTCTGGGTAAAATTTCTTTGGGCAAGATTCCCACTGACTTCAGAGGGAGTGAGATTTTACCCTTAGGGTAAATGTTATTATCCCGTCAGGCCTCAGGTTGTTAAGGAAGCCACGTGTCCCAGAACCAGAGCCTGAAATTAGGATGCCAATTTTTCCACACAACCAAAAAGCAAAGCCTGCATGCAGCACCTGAAAATCTGATCTCCCAATTTGCTTTCAGTATTGTGAAACGTGCGCAAAAATTCAGCTGATGCATTTTATGTCAAAAGTTGTAAAAGTGTTTAGTCTTTCATATTAAATTAACAAGGAAGAGACTCTGTCTCAGTGTTGCTAACAAGTAATATTTTTACTGCGTAATTTAAAGCTAGCAAAGCTCGTTATTATGCTCAATATCTTGTTTTATGGGCAAAGAAGAAACAACTTATATAAAGACAGAAATTTATTGTTAGTATAATTGAAACCATAGCAGTCTAATCCAAGAGTCATTATTACATCAGATATAATTATTACAGAAAAAGAAAGCATATGTCTATGCAGAAAAAGTTTCAGTTGTGGTAGTAATAATAATACATCTAAAACTGTGACACGCACACCCCTTAGTTTCTACCCCTTCTCCTGGTGTAATGCTCCCCCTTCCCTGGCTGCTGCTTTTGCTCAGGTGTTGGAGTTGGGAGGTTATGGGGAGTTGTTGGCATCCGCAGTCCTCCACTGGGAGGGATTTGATGTTCATGTTGACAATGTCTTCACCTGGGTCATGGCAATCCCAGGCACAAATACAGGTTGGGCAGAGAATGGCTTGAGAGCAGCCCTGAGGAGAAGGACTTGGAGGTGCTGGTGGATGAGAAGCTCAACATGAGCTGGCAATGTGCACTTGCAGCCCAGAAAGCCAACCGCATCCTGGGCTGCACTGAAAGTATGGCCAGAAGTATGGTCGAGGGAGGCGATTCTACCCCTCTACTCTGCTTTCATGAGACCCCACCTGGAGTACTGCGTCCAGCTCTGGAATCCTCAGCACAAGAAGGACATGGACCTGTTGGAGCAGGTCCAACAGAGAGCCACAAAGATGCTCAGAAGGCTGGAGCACCTATGCTATAAGNTGGCCAGAAGTATGGTGGAGGGAGGCGATTCTACCCCTCTACTCTGCTTTCATGAGACCCCACCTGGAGTACTGCGTCCAGTTCTGGAATCCTCAGCACAAGAAGGACATGGACCTGTTGGAGCAGGTCCAACAGAGAGCCACAAAGATCCTCAGAAGGCTGGAGCACCTATGCTATAAGGATAGGCTCATGGGATTGGGGTTGTTGGAGTTGTTCAGCCTGAAGAANGGTTTCAAACTGAAAGAGGGTAGATTTAGACTGGATATTAGGAAGAAATTCTTTCCTGTAAGGGTGATGAGGCACAGGAACAGGTTGCCCAGAGAAGCTGTGGATGCTTCATCCCTAGAAGTGTTCAAGACCAAGATGGGTCTTTGAGCATCATCAAGTGGATGGGGTTTTGAGCAACCTGGTCTAGTGGGAGATGTCCCTGTACATGGCAGGGTGTTGGAACTAAACAATCTTTAAGGTCCCTTCTAACCTGAACCATTCTATGATTGTATGGCTCAATGATATATTTGGGTTCATTTGTACATTTTAGCTAGTATGCTTTTACATCTTTGCTCTTTCTTAATTGGCCTGAACTCCACTTCAGATCTGAATTTGCTAAGTATAGAGCCTTTTGCATATACTACATACCGTTTCTTTGTTCTCCTCGTTGCCTCTAAAACCAGTTTTGCCCAGCTCTGGGTCTGCATTTCTTCAGCTGATGCTGGTGAGTTGTTTACAGCTGTAGGGTCTCCAGTGCCAAACCTGTGCCCCACGTCCTGTCACCCAGTGCAGGGACTCCCCTACACCGCACCCTGCATCTGCAGATTCCAGAGCCTCTGCTATCCCACCGGGGTAGTATTTCTCCTACTGCATTGCTACTGTGGAGCCACAAAACCACAGTGATACCATACAGTGATAAGCAAAGTAAAACAAATTATCCATAGCTACAGTTACAGCTAAAGCAAGTTAAAGTGAAGCTGCGGGCAGGTCAGACAGCACAAACCAGACAGGCTTCAGCCCTGAGGTCCGGCAAACCCAGCACAAAGCCCATGGCCAGATACTGGCAATGGTGATGCCAAGTTTCAGGGCTGTGTGAGCACAGAGCTCGTGCCATTGAAGCACATTGCTGCCCCGGTATACCCAATGCAGCAGGTGAAAAGGAAATCTATGGAAGAAATTCATTTTCATCACATCTTGGAAATGAATTTTTTTAGCACTTGAGAAGCTGGGAGAAAGTTCTCCAATGTCCTCCTAAATCTAGATGGAGGGGGGTTGTTTATATCAAATTTATGGAAAGGTGTTGAGGATAGTTGTTGGAAGGATTCAATTTCTTTAAGGATAGGAGTTAAGACTGAAATATGCCCTCTAATATGTATGTTCAATGATATTTCAATTCTTTCATGCAGAAAGCTTCTTCAAAGTTTTTTGCATGATGTACTATAGCTGTATTTATTTCTGTATTCTAGATACTGTAGATACAGAGGATGTTAAAAAGACATACCCCATATTTGCGTGGCTTTTCTTTTCTCAGACTTCTTTCACTTATACCTTCAGACTTCTCCCTGAAGAATTAGTTTGGTTATTTATGCTTCTCAGTTCACCAAGAATAAAGCTGTATTTTCACACAGACCTAAAACTGACTGAGCTCATAAAATACTTCACACTCTGATTTGTGTGTGTGGTGGAGGCAGTTCTTCATACTTTTTAATGCATGTCTAACAGAGCCCCTTTGCATCATTAAAAACCTTATTTAAATTTGTTTTAGGACTAAATCAACAGAAGTGATTTGATAGAGACTCCTTTCCTAGCAGACCTTGCTTCTTCCACTGAGTCTGACAAATTACTTAAATAAGAAACAGAAAGAGGAAAAATGAATGGAGCTGCTTTTTTAAAAGAGATCAAATTAGCAGCAGGGCTGTCCTGCTGTAAGCATTGCTGCTGGACAGCCCCAGGTATCAGTCTGGATGGGGCTCACAGCCTGGCCCTGCTGCGGGCATAGGGGGACGGATGGGGATTTCTCATTACGCAGGATGCCAAATTTGCTGGGGACAGCCCAATAGGAGCTCTCAGGCTCCCACAGGGTCAGCCTGCATTTCAGGTTGTGAGGGCACTGAGCACCCACAAAAAAAATCTTTCACTGCTGAGGATGCTCACCTTGAGCTTGCAGAGGTCATTATGTTAGGTGACGGTGGGCTCTATTAATTACTGTCATGGTTTGGGGTTGGGTTTTTTTGCTTCCTCTGAAGCTCAGGTGGGAGAAAGGGAAGAGCTTGCCAACATGACTGCTTCACCGGTCTCACCTAGGGACAAGACCCAGCTTCCCCTTCAGCACTGTCCCAGTTTAAATCCTAGCGTAAATCACTTCAAACCCAGGCCCCCAGGGTACCTCTGACTTCAGACCTTATTTTCGACCAGAAATAGTGGTCAACGTGGACCTCCCTGCAGGCAGGAGCCATGAACTAATCCAAACCGAAGTGGTTTGAGCCTGGAGAGGTCCCCGAAGTGCAGCATCCGCCGGTGGAGCCACTCTGCAGGCACAGACCAGTGATGCCCCCCTCACCAAAAGGCTGCCAGGGAAAAGGTCCAGCACTGCGTGTCCCCTGGGCTGGGCAGCGGCTGTCCAGGAGCTTCAGAACCACACTACTGCTTTTAAGTGTTTAACTTGC
This sequence comes from Rhinoptilus africanus, assembly GCA_013400135.1. NCBI lineage: Eukaryota > Metazoa > Chordata > Aves > Charadriiformes > Glareolidae > Rhinoptilus > Rhinoptilus africanus. The sequence goes on from VXBO01007985.1 coordinate 318,880, forward strand.
ATCATAATTTCATTACGATGAAGCCTTCAGTGGATGTAATCCTGAAGTGCGGTAATTCAGTGACTGTTACGCATGAAAGCTAACACCTTTTAAACTCCTTAAAAGTGTTAGCTGAAAGGTCTGGCATCTTCAATGAAAATATTTCAAAAAGATTGTGAAATCAGTGTTCTGTGGGGAAATACCACTTCTAGAAAAAAACAGGAATATATTTTTATAATGTTTGACATTTCCACATTGAAATAATGGCAAATACTTATTTTCCCTCATTCTCCCCAGCTTCCCTCTCCAGCTAGAAATGTGAATGAAAAGTATAACTCTGCATAAAAAAAAAGCAGCATTTTAAATCTTCAAATGTATCATTTTTCTATCACTAACAAGAATATTTTAAGAACCTAAAATGGAAGTTAGCTAAAATGGAAGTTAACTTTTTTCCAGTGACAAGTAAGGAAAAGTCTTCCTCCTCCCTTTCCTTGTGTTTTAATTTTGATTTCTTCACTTCCTGCAGTGACAAGGAGGGCAAGGAGTGTGAGAGAAAGAAAAAATGAGAGATTTAGTAGAACAAAGCAAAAATGTCTGTTAATTTTGAAATTTTGCTTAAATCTAATATATAGATTTTTAAATATTTTATTTCTTCAAACTTCCAAGTCGTTACAGTTTCTACAAAACACTCTGTTTAACACTTTGGTATTTAAATGTTCACATCAGGAAGCTTACTTTTCTAGAAATAGCCAAATTTTAGAGTATCCGTATTTCCCAGTATTTCCAGATGAAACAGTGCATATTGTTGCCACTTTCTGAATACTGACCTTTTTGAAAGCTGTCTCAAGCTAAACACCCACAACATTGGAATGTACTTTTCGATGTCCTATTGACTAAACATGAAAGCAAACATTTCAATAAAAGAATGAATGTCTAAGAGTACGCCTGATAGGGGCAAAGCACTTAACAGATTTTTGATAGAAAGCAGCAGAACATTACACCCTTTTAGCTAATAAATAATACATTACTGTAGGAATGGCCCTAAATTTTAACATTTGGAAAACGTTTTCTTAGATTGCAATCAACAAGGAGAAACTCATATGAATAGCAAGCCTCACTAGGTTTAGTCATATCTCCCCCAGATATATATTTTCTCTTTGCCTGTCGCCTTTTCTTTCTCCACTGTTTCCCTGCCCCTAGCCATTAGATAGCAGAATATCAGAGATAATTTATGGGAAAGTAAATTTACTGCTGGTTAGCACAAGGCACGCTGCTATCTTATGGTGGGATTTACCCATATGGATAAAAATACAGGCTGATTTAAGTATAGCAGATCTGGGAAATCTGTGGTTACTTGTGTCATTCATATGCTTGTGGAAGAAAATGTACTCAAAATAGTATGTGCTTTTGCTTGTTGGATGGTTTAATTTTTCACATACATTATTTACTTTTCTTGGGTGGATTTGGAGAGAAACCAGCTCTCATAAAATTTTTAGGTGAGCATTTTCTAACCTGTTGAGGTGAGCATTAAGCTTCTTGGCTTCTTAGAAATAGTTCACATTATTCACGTTACGTACAGGCTAACCACATAGGCTTTGTTTGCCCTTTTTATCTTTTACAGGTTAACTGAATAATTAAGGAGTTCATTGAAGTGAATATTGTGTAACAGGAGGCCAAAAAGCCCATCATCAGAGTCACTCGGGTCACTTGGCTTAATGACTAACAAAGAATACAGTTCGAACAATATTTTATTCTACAGAGTGATTTAGTTCTTATGCAAATGCGTAATTACAAGAATGACCCAGATTGTTTATCCCAGAAAGCATCTGTTCTGTTTTTCTGGAGTTGTTTAGTTTGGCAACTTACTATCAAAAGCAATTTGTAGCTGGTATATTGAGCTGACCAGTCTAATAATTAGGCTGGACATTCTGAATAAAGCACTTTAATACCTTATTATAAAGTTTGTACCATATGCGCCTCGAATATTCTGCATTAAATATTCAGTCATGCAGTTAGATTTTTGAAAGAGAATAAGGAATGAATTCATAAATTTATTAATAAATTCTCCCTTTTTGGTTACCTGTTATGCACATTTCAACTCACTGTATAATATCATAATATATATCATAATGGATCTCTGTAAATAAATATATATTTATCTTATTGCCAAGCTGTATTGCTGCTTCTGCAGTTTGAGTATTTTGCTTCTGACTTAGACTTCATAATATCAAGCTCCCTCCTATTGATTTCTTCACTTTGGTTTTTATAAACTCAATCACTTGGAATAGGAAAACCTGGTAAATCTGAGAAAGACGTTAGTATTATTTTGACATATTAACGGTACTTTTCTTCCAAGCAAAGTAATTTTCTACTCTCTGTGAGATATAAAAAACAATAAACAAACCTGCTTACTAAAGATGCTGGCATTTGGCACAGTCTTTCCCTCAACGACACTGAAATATGATTGACTCTTACTAAAATAAGATCACATTTATTTATCCCACATTAAACAGCATGACCTTTTCAGTACCACTTTACTTGTCTTAGATTTGATAAAAAAGACTCCACGGTATGATTAATGAACCGTTCCACTTGTGGTAATGAAATCTCCAAAGACAGTCTGTGGCTGTCCATCCCTGTATGCCCCAAAGAAGCAAAAGGGAATTTACTGTTGTGAAATTTGGGGACGATGCAATACAGCGTTTCCATGTTGTTAGCCTGATGTGGTCCTTTCCCCAGGGTCTTCACATCTAGTTTGCTTTAATATCCTTCCTGGGAAGAGCCTACCAGAGAAAACACAAACCTACAAACCAAACCCCTACACTGCTGCTGCAAGCACAGCACACCCCAGGGGACCAGCTATGCGTCTACTGAGGAGAGAAAAGAAGCTCCTTTAGGGTAGTCCCACCCAGGATGGGCTCTCCTGCACTGAGGGTGTGGTTGCAAATGATGACGGTGCAGTTCCAGCCATGTGGACCTGCTCCGCATCCCCTGCTGCTCAGCATGCTCCTGCAGGTTCAGGGGCTGCCGCCTGGCTATGGCTACAGTCCTTCACATGCAACCTAAAACCCAAGAAGAGATTTTGTCCTAGAGAAAGGCAATGCAGAAAGACTCGTTTGCAGTGGAAGCTGGATTTCACCCCCAGCTTTTGTCTTTCCAAATCTGTGATGTTATTTTGCATAGACTTGTATTAAACTGTTCTGTCATGGCCAGATTTCAATTCTGAGCTATACAATTTTCATCAGTTAAATGTAAAAGGAACTTCAGGATTATTTACGATGAAAAGTTATGAATTTTTTGCTACTGTTCAGTACATGCCTGTCTAGACATTTTCACCCTTTCCAAATGAATTCTCTATTCTCATATCACAGAGGGCTTTTATTGCTAGGTAACATACAACACACCTGTGTTCTCTTATCTCCTCTCGCTGCTTCCTATTTAAACTTGCAATTCATTCCCAAAGTGCAGCCACATTGTCTGTCACCTTCAAATAACAATTTTCTCTCCTTCCTCTCTGCCTTAATTTGCACAATTTAATTTTGGTTAGCCTCTCGTCTTCAGAACTTGAAAGACATGAATGTGCAACACCTGGCACAAATTCTTGCATGGGAGCGCAGGACAGAGAGTGATAGCAACTCTCTTGCAATAGAAATGAGCGGAGGTTATGGCACTGGAAAAGCACTTAAATGTACATTTGCTGTAAATCACAATAAATATTCGTATATATAACTTTGAGCACATGCATAGCCGTACTGCTGGATTGCTGCCACTGTTTTTAAGAGTAGACTGCATGCTTTATGTTCTGATACTTATTCACAGTGTTAGACACTGATACCTCATCTTACAGTGTTTTTATTTTGCGTAACCCAAGAGGTAATTCAGAAGCTATAGGGGCATTTGCAATTTGTTTCCCTGTCACTGAGTGCTGTGCAGAAGGAATGCATTCTCTCAAACATCACACACAGACTAGTTTCCATTTCTTAAACATCCATAGGCATGCTGTTGCATAAGCAAAAATCATCATAGAATGGTAGGAGCTGGAAGGGACCTCTGGAGATCACCTAGTCCAACCCCACTGCTAGCCCCACTGTTTCTCTCCACCCAACTCTCCAGCCTCTCCAGGTCTTGCTGAATGGTGGCACAGTCTTCTGGTGTGTCAGCCACTCCTCCCAGCTTCGTGTCAGCAGCAAGCTTACTGAGCGTACACTCTGTCCCCTCATTCAGGTCACTGATGAATATGTTCAACAAGACCAAACCCAGTATTGACCCCTGGGGAGCACTGCTAGCTACAGGCCTCCAACTAGACTATGCACCACTGATGACAGCCCTCTGAGCTCTGTCTTTCAGCCAGTTCTCAGTCCACCTCACTGTCCACTCATCTAACCCACACTTCCTAAGTTTGCCTATGAGGGTGTTATGTGAGATAGTGTCAAAAGCCTTGCAGAATTCAAGGCAGACAACATCCACTTCTCTCCCCTCATCCATCCAGCCAGTCATTCCATCATAGAAGGCTATCAGACTGGTCAAGCACAGTTTCCCCTTGGTAAATACATGTTGACTACGCCTGATAACCTTCTTTTCCTCCACATGCTTAGAGATGACATCCAGAATGATCTCTTCCATCACCTTTCCAGGGATGGAGGTCAGGCTGACAGGCCTGTAGTTTTCTGGGTCCTCCTTTTTGCCCTTTTTGAAAACTGGAGTGACATTAGCTTTCCTCTAGTCCTCAGGCACCTCTCCTGTTCTCCATCACCTTTAAAAGATGATGGAGAGTGACTTTGCAGTAACATCTGCTAGCTCCCTGACCACTTGTGAGTACATCCCACCAAGGTCCATGGATTTGTGGGTGTTGAGTTTGCCTAAATGATCTCTAAGACGGTTCTCCTCAACCAAGGGAAAGTATTCCTTTCTCCAGACTTTTTCTCCTTCTCCAAGGTCTGGGACTCTTGAGGACTGGCCTTAGCAGTAAAGACTGAAACAAGGAAGACATTCTTCCATTCGAGTTTTTCCAGAAGGTCCTTGCTCATGCATGCAGGTCTCCTGCCTCTTTGATTTATTACTCATAGGGATGCACTTATCTTGATCTTGGAGGAAGTAGTGCTTGAACATTAACGATCTCTCTTGGATCCCCCTACCCTCTGACTAGGTCTTTGAAGCAGCCAAAGTTAGCAGTCCTGAAGTCCAGGGCTGTAATCCTACTTATTGCCCTGCTTCTTCCACACAGGATCCTGAACTCCACCCTCTCATGGTCACAGCAGCCAAGGCTGCTCCCAATCTTCACCTCCTCTAGTCCTTCTTTGTTAGTACAAGGTCCAGCAGCACACCTCTCCTTGTTGGGTCCTCCTCCACCTGTGTCAAAAAGTTATCATCAATGCTCTGAAGAAACCTCCTGGGCTGTGCACACCTGACTGTGTTGCCTTTCCAGCAAATATCAGAGTGGTTGAAGTCCTGCATGAGAACCAGGGCCTGTGATAGTGATGCTACTTTCATCTGTCTGTAGAAGCCTCATGAACTTCCTCTTCCTAATCAAGTGACCTGTAGTAAACACCCACAACAGTGTCACGCATATTAGGCTGCCCCTTAGTTCTTACCTTACACGTTCTTCATCCACCCCTAGGCAGAGCTTGGTACATCCAAGTTGGTCTCTCACATAAAGAGCAACTCCACCACCTTGCCTTACTGGCCTGTCTTTCCTGAAAAGTAGATAGCCATTCATAACAGCCTTCCAGTCATGGGAGCTATCCCACCATGTCTCTGTAATAAAGATGTGGTACTTAGGGACATGGTTTAGAAGGGGTTTTTGTCAGGGTAGGCTAATAGTTGGACTTGATGATCTTAAAGCTCCCTTCCAACCTCAACAATTCTATGATTCTAATTGCAATGAGATCATGGCTCTGTGACCTCACACAGTTTTTCATTTCTTCCTGTTTATCCTCCATGCTGCGTGAATTGGTGTCCAGGCATTTCAGAGAGGCAATCAAGCATGCAGCTTTCCCTGGAGGGGTGCAAGAGGATTCACCATAGCCATAATAATACCAGGGTTTTTTTTAAGGAATGAGAACTATCACTTTTAAGGAAGTTTCAGGCACTAAAATTTTTAGATGTGGCCATGGACTATTTCTGTACACTCTTACGAAGAAAAAGAAGTAAAAGCTAGCTTTTAATCTAAGTATCCTGAAACTACAGTTTGACAATCTGTATTCTTATCTGAGGAAAATGTAAAAAATAAACCCCTTAATAAACATTTTTATTCTTTGCTAAAACAGCAAGCAAACCTCTGAAGTCTATGGCTTTTACATGCTGGTACAGAATGTTCTTTTCACCCACTCATTAAAGAAAAATAAAACACCCGATGAAATAGTGGAAAATAATTTTCCTGTAGAATATGCAGGCTTTTCTTTGAAGTAGGAAAAGATAGCTGTGATGACCAGACAGAATTACATTTGTTCAATCAAATAGTTAACAACAAGGAATCTGAAGGAGAGAATATTCAAAAACAGTAGGAAGAAGATTAGAGGTAATTTGCAAAAGATTAACAGGACACATTTTTCGGTAGTTTGTTTGTTAGTCTGGACACAGGGAGCTCTGATTCTTCAGATGTACGTGTGCAGTATTGTGCAAATGGGCATGTCAGAGCTTATTCAGGGAATCTCTGGAGGACGTTTATTCTCTTCTTAGTCTGTCCTTTTTGAAACACTTAACATGTACAGTTCCAGCTATGGAAAACAAAGAAAACTACAATTGAAGTGCTACAGTCAGTAACATAGCTCTTTAGGGTCCCATTATTAAAAACTGTGTGCTGTGCATGCATTTGTTATTTGTTTATTCAAACAAAAATATTATATCCTGATTATTCTATGTAAATACAATGAGTATGATTTTGTTCAGTGCAGAGTATGATATGGGTCTAATGGGGCATATTATCAAGGTAATGTCTGCAAGCTACCAGGAAACCAAAGGACATGAACAAAATTCCATGCAACCCTAATTCCACACAGGTACATTTATATCTCTCAGCAGGTGTAAGTTACAAAAGATCCATTTATGTAATTACTTAGCATATAGAAAATTACATTACCAGACTATGCCAACATTTCTACAGTGTCTAATATGTCCCTTTAACATTACAAAATGCTATCTTTCAGCCCCTCTCCTGCAATCTTACTGTATGTTATTCAAGGCTCAAAAAGCTATTGGCTGAATATGGGCCCTGGCTTCATGTATGAATTGAGTTTGTAGGATCTCATCTTGATTCAAAGTAAGAGATCTATTTATTTTCTTTATCAACAGACCTTTCTCTGGTGGTCTGCAGCCTTTTTCAGTCCTTCTAACGGCCCAGAGGGTGGACAGGTAGCCCCTTAAACTCCACCTGTGGTCAGTGGGGAAAGAAATGGTCCTTTGGAGAATCACTTGTCGCCTGGAAATAGCATTTAAGGTAGATGAGTTACAATGCCCTCCGAATCTCCCTCTTTCTTCACTGACTGCAGAGACAGAGGCTTGGGCTCGCTGCCCAGCTGATGCAGCCAGCCAGTGTTGGAGGAGGTGGATCCCACCCCACAGGTAAACGTAAGGTGCTCTGAGGCCAGAAGGAGCAGGTAAATCCTCCTCACAGCCTGGTGACTGCCCCTTATACCCTGCCCTCTGCCACCAGAGACAGAGGGAAGCCAGGTGTTTGGTGACTACCATCCCTTGGGCAACAGGCCTTCGACACTTATATAATAAAATGCTGATCTTCAAGTGTTTTTTAACTACAAGTAATTAAGAGCAACAACAATAATGCAGGAATCAGTAAAAATGTAAAATAGAGGTTTTTAGCAAGCTCTGGTCAGCACAAATCTCACGACATTTTAAATAGTCAGGTATTTGAAATACCACATACTTCACATGCAATTCATGGAAAGCGCAATTAGGCTAAATTTTTCTGGCCTAATTTCAGAGTAAGTGATTACTTCTGCCCAACAAAATTTCCCTAGCAGGATATAGTACTTCCCGCTTCCTTTTTCATGTTATTGCAGTGATGGCAGGAGGTTGCTCCCAGGCAGCCACCCTGGCCTGCCTGGGGGTGCTGGCTGCACTCCTTCCTCACCCTTCCTCACTCTTCTGACACACCAGAAGGCTGTGCTGCCATTCAGCAAGACCTGGACANCTCTCTTATGAAGAAAGGCTGAGAGACCTGGGCCTGTTTAGCTTGGAGAAAAGACAGAGAGGGGATCTTATCAATGCTTATAAATATCTAAAGGGTTGGTTTCCAGATGATGGGGTCAGGCTCTTTTCAGTGGTGCCCAGCAACAGTACAAGGGGCAAAGGGCACAAACTGGAACATGGGAAGTTCCATCTGAACACGAGGAAAAACTTCATTACTTTGAGGGTGGCAGAGCACTGGAACAGGCTGCCCAGGGAGGTGGTGGAGTCTCCGTCTCTGGAGACATTCAAAACCTGCCTGGACGCGTTCCTGTGCATCCTGCTCTAAGGTGGCCCTGCTTTAGCAGTGAGGTCCGAAGGTCCCTTCCAAACACTACCATTCCGTGATTCTGTGATTGCTCAAGTCAGTCCCCCAGAGGACCCTGCAGACCAGCTCTGGTGGTTTCCAGCAGCCCTGCTGCAGCCTGGCCAGTCCAGAGAACCAGCCAGTGGCTAGACCTGCCCTCCGATTGCAAAAAGCTACTGCACGGGTGTCTTTCACCCCTTGAGAGGACTACACCGCTCATGTTGTCAGACTGTCGTGTGGTGGTGTGAAGATGAGTGGATGGTTGCTAAAGAAGCAATTAATGGGAGGGCCTGGTCCTTCACCTGCTGATACCAGGGGGAGTCTGTGTCAGAGCAAGGATGGAGCACAAGGATCTGGTGTAGTCAAGGGAAGGATTTCCCCCGTTTAAAGTCTCTTTGCAGTAATGCATTTTTATAAGGTTCTGCTCATTTGCTGCAATATGTCCACCTAATTCCACTGTCTGTTGCACTGGTGCACCTGCACTGGAAAACAAGATGGTCTTCAGAAGAAACATGACACGGAGTAAGATGCAAAGGTTTAGCTACATGTTCATATACTTCCACAACAATGCCCTGTATCCCCCTCAGTCCTGGATGTCAGCTACCTGCCTGGACTGTCTTGCTCAAGTCTGACATGTACGGACATTAGAACAGGGACTTGAGAGCATTTTTGTGTTTTAAATACCTTCAGTACCTGGACCGCTGTATTTGTCTGAACAGCACTGTATTAAATGGATTTACTCCAGTTTTTCATCAATATTTCATATACAATGTGATGCACTGCATTTATTTTCCTGTATAAATGTATCCTTTTCATGATGTTGCCCTTCTTTACCTTTATCTATTAAGTTCTTATTAGGGTGCTTGGTCACCATCGTAAAATCATTTTACAGGGCTAGGGACTGCATACATGCTCCATATTTGGAATTTATCTTCTAGCATAGCACACATAATTTATATTCTGAAATAAATCTACAGTATATTAATGAGTACAGTGTGGATGTATGGATGTTTACTTTGGTTACTCAGAATAAATTTGGGGTAGGATGGTCACCATGCAAGCAAGGAGCACAACCTCTTAGTAAGGAGCTTCCCAAAAGATGCCAGACATAGCAGCTTAGGTTAGAGCTGTGCAGAATCCACGCCTTATGCTCAGCTCCGTGAGGAGTTGTTTTTCCAAAGTGGAGATCAAAAGGCAGCAGTGAGCCAAAGGATTTGCCCTGCAGAAAGAGGAGCAGGGAAGAAGTTACCAGCGTCTTCAGGCTGCCACAGGCTGGTGGAAAGCCAGCATGTCTAGCCCTCATGCCCTGACTTGTTTCCTTGAAACGGGGAGGGGAAAAGTTGTAGCTACTGGGGGGCTTCAGGAGGATAACAAGCATAGGCAAGACTGTATGGATCTTTGTGCTCACTGTAGTAAATTGATTTCTAACCCATCAAACCATAAGCAGGCATTTGGATAATTCAGTATCACAACGGGCACTTATATGTGAAAGAGTAAGTGGATGGCATGTGCAAAACACAGTGGAAACATCGCCCTCTCGCCTGAAAGAGGCTCATGCTGGAGACTGCAAAAGGATCCAACTCCTACACAGAGAGTGTGGTGTATAGAGTAATCTTAACAGCAAGCATTTTTGGTTTGAAGTGTAGTCAAATAGAACTGGAGAAAAGTCAAGGGTGTTTTTATGAAAATACTGATTTAGGTGCTATTTTCTCTTTAGGCAGGTTGTGGGTGTTGGGCATCTTTGAATATTGCTTATTAACTCCCCAGTAGAGATACTGGGGTTTTACATCTGTTACGACTAGAAGAAATTCTGGTCACATTGACTAAAACATTTATTCTCATGTATTTTGTCCTTAACATGAGATGGAAGATAAAAATAGTTCAAAATAAAGTCAACTGAAGGCATACAGTTGTTAGAAACCACATGTGGTGGTAAAGTCCAGTCTCTTAGATTTTTCAAATTTCTTGAGAAAAGTGTTCAGGTTCATGCTGACAAGTTGATGACAATTTCTATTTACCACAAGGCACCAGAAATTGACGCTTTAATATTTTGCATTTTTTAAACTAAAATAGAGTTTTCCAACACAGATTGCTGCCTTTTGAAAATAATATTATTAGTGGCTTGCAAAGAGCTTTTTTTCTATTACCAAAATCCTACCTTACATTTTAGAGAAGCTCATCCCATAGTTGAAATCCTGTCAGCATTATTTGGCTGAATCAGTACAAAATGTCATTTGCAGCTGGAGACCTCTGGGTGCTGCCTTACTCTTATCTTCTTTCCCCTTTTGCAGCACTGTCTGGTAAGGACTCTTCTTGAGTTGCACCCTCTGCAACTTTGTCAACGACACCAAGCTGTGTGGCACAGTCGACACGCTGGAGGGAAGGGATGCCATCCAGAGGGACCTGGACAGGCTTGCGAGGAGGGCCTGTGTGAANACAACCTGAAAGAGGGTATATTTAGATTGGATATTAGGAAGAAATTCTTTACTGTGAGGGTGGTGAGACACTCCCAGGTTGCCCAGGGAGGTTGTGGATGCCCCATCCCTGGAAGTGTTCAAGGCCAGGCTGGATGAGGATTTGAGCAGCCTGGTCCCACTAGGGAGGTGTCCCTGCCCATGGCAGGGGTGTGTAATTAGATGATCTTTAAGGTCTCTTTCAAACCCAAACCATTCTATGATTCTATGATTCTTGGAGAAGCTCTGTTGCAAGAGGCAAAAGTAGGGCAGGGAGTTTCTCATTTATGCCCATCTGCTTGCACAACAGACTGGGCATCTGTCACAGGTGACCCTAGAAACCTCATGCATTTGGAAGAAAAGGGGATTTGTGATGGTTAGGTCATGACCTTCCACCACTGCTCTCTAAGGCTTCTTCCTTTGTGATGGGGATGACACTCGACCTGCTCTCCAGCTGTTGGCTGATGCTGATCATTCCCTACTCTGAAAGGATATTGTAAACAAAACACATTTCCAAGAAAATCTCAGTCCATGCAAGTTTGTTGATAAATTATTGTTAAATATTAACATAATATAAAAGGAGTGAGAAAAGAAGATCCCTGATTCAGATTTATCCTGTGCAGCACTGGCTCTGCCTGAGATTGCTTCTAGCACACCTGCAAAACTCTGAGAAACACATTTGAGCTATACCCTGTGGAATAGACCCTTTTGGGCAAAAAAGACATTGAAAAACAACTACAGACAGAATTAAGGTCCTAAAAATGTTCATAGCATCCTGCCTTCTCATCAAAAGCTACAGGAACCCCTTAGGAAATGACAACATGCTGTAGCACTTTGGGATGATGGTGATGATATATATATATGTGTATAAATATATTTTAAAAATCTGGGGATTATATAAATATATAGACATATAGATATAGAAATATAGAGATATCATCTGATGTCACTAGACCTATTAAAATGGCAAAGGAGCAACTGGCTGAAGCTGAGGCTAGACAAGATTCAGGTGATGTTGGTCAGAAAGAGATGTCTTTAAAGACCAAAACTTTGTTCCCAGTTTCTGCCAAAAGCATCAGGCCATCACTTGGCCAACAGGTGCAAGGCTCTGGGTTTCCATCTGGTTTCCTTCAGAGAGTGGGTCACAAATGTCTTCTTGAGTCTCCTCTGTGCTGGTAACTTTGTCAAGGGCTTGGTCATGGCATTTGTCTCTGGATGTGTTCCTGTGCAACCTGCTCTAAGGTGGCCCTGCTCTGGCAGGGGGTTGGACTAGACGATCTCCAGAGGGCCCTTCCAACCCTATGATTCTATGATTCTATGCTGGCACACAGTAACTTGCTAAAGCCAAAGCCGACCCATAGGCTGCCTCCAGCTGGGAGCCTGGCTGCCCGTCATCCTTGTGACATGTGTTGTGGTTTTGGCCCTCCCCCCCTCAGAGAGGAGAGGAAGAGATAAAGAGATTTATGAGTTTAGAAAAAAGAACTAAACTACTTTAATGAAAAAAAAAATAAGGAAAATAAGTAATAATAAGAAATTTTTTTAAAAAAGTACACAATATATACAAAACCATATCCAGCTCCCAGGATGATGATTGCGTCACCAGCAGACACAGGGAAAGTCCCAGACTGGAGTCATCGAGGAACAGGAGCTGAATTCCGGAACTAGANCCTTGTGCCATGGCTGCCGTAAGCTTCCCAACCTGTTTCCAGCCTCGGCTGGCATCCAGCACCAGGAAGATACCGTGGCATCGGTTTTCAAGAAAGTTAATGAACGTATCAATCCCCAGCTATGCCAAAATTTGTGACGATAGCTCTTGGAGATGGTGGAGGTGAGAGGGCCAGAGGGGTAATGTGGGAGAAGTCCCAGTCTTGTAGAAGAGCATATGCCACTGGAGCAAAGTCTCAGTGCTGCGAGCTGAGCCTGATGTTAGGAAGCCGTCCTCCAAGGGAAAGCCTCTGCTCCAGTTGGGGTGCTAACAAATAAAATACCCCATTTAGTCCTCAGCTCCTTTCACTTACTCCCAGGATGAAACAGAGCAAAATTACCAGTCAAAGTAGCTTTCTCAGGCAGAGATCTGGCTTTATAACACCTATGAGACCCCTTGAAGTCCACCAGGGAATTTGTTGTTGCTATTTATTTTGCATGAAGAACTTTCATTTATTGTAGCTGTAAGTGACAGAAGAAAGCTTTAAGAAGGGAGAAAATCATAGCTATCTTTAACAGACAATGAAGTAAAAAGGTTCAATTTACACATAGTTGAATAAATGTAAGGTAAATAGGTTCAACTTTCCTCAGGTCTGACAGAGACAGGATTCATTTTCAGTAGCCATAAACACTGAGCGTTAACAGCAGCATCTTGAGGGATAATCCACTATGTTACACACACGGATCCACTCCACCCTCCTCCCACAGGGATATCAGGGAATACCAGATAATGTTACCTGCAGCATTTTCTGAAATTTATTCAGAAAAAGTGTTGAGAAAGCCACACCCTTTCCTAGAAAATTTTGAAGATATCCATTTGCTGGGCTGGACATGGAATGCAATCCTGTGAGGAGCAGCTCATAGTGATGGTTGGTGGGTCTGCTGTCTCCATCACTGACACAGCACCATGTAGCTGAGGCCTAGAAACATTCCCAGAGCCAACACCAAGATAAATATTCAGCGTTTCCCTTTACTCTGCATTTCTGGTTCCTCTTTTACCACGCTGTTTGCTTCCCAGTTGACCTATCTGACATTCCTGCCTATGACAGACAGCTCTCCTTGGAAGGACAAGAGAAAGAAAAGAAAAAAGTTGATGTTGAAGCTGTGTTACAGGGCTTAGTGCACCAAGTGTTGCCAAAAAAAATCCTACACTCAGCAATAGGTTTGTCCCATGGTACTGCCAGTCCCATACTTCAAGGCTGGATTTCCCTGCATCAGGACAGATATTTTAGCATTGCCCTTCAAAAATAGCTTTGCAACCTAAAATTAATTTAGAGTGGGACCACCCCACTGTAGATGCATTGTCAGGCAATATAGATACAATATAAAGGCTTCTTCACCATATTCTTCCCTGCAGCCATGCCAAGTCATAGCCTCAGCAACCTTCACTTGATGGTAAACCCCAGGGAACCAGAAAGACAGAAGAATGACATTAAGTCTGACACGTCACTGAGTACTGGCCTAATGGGTAGATTAAGGGCAAAGTGAGGGCAACCTAAACTCCCCAGCGCTTTTGCAGGGATTTGCAGTACTGTTCTTCCCAGTGATTCATGTCTTTGTCTCCATCACAAATAGCATTGGACTATTCTCAGAGTCCAAACAGGGCGGGAACAGGGCCCTCTGGGCTGCCAGCGAGGTGCCCACATGTGCAGAATAACCAAGGTTAGCTGGCAATGCCAGATCACATCAGGTAAAAACGCTCCTTCAGCTCAATACCCACCTACCAGAACCAGCATGGCCTACCATATCATGGGGACTGTTAGTTTCCTGATGAAGAGCTGGGAAAAAATGACAACAGTCTGGTTCCTGTTAGTGACATGGTCCCACATTTTCAACCATTTGGATTCATTTACCACCATGCCAATAGATTTTTATTTTCCTTTAACTTTGTCCTGAAATAACAAGGACCTGCCTGCACAACGGGCTTCCTTGGTCTTGACTGAGAATTTGGGAATTCAAGTACACCCAATTCAGACATGGCAAAAAGTAAGCTGGAGCTGCAGGCTACAAAAGGGTGTTACTGTATAGCAAAATGTCCTTTCAACTCAAGTGGTTCTGATGGTGTCGAACCATCTGGGAGCCCAGCCCTGCCCATATCCTCTAATGTGTCTAAACAGGACCTCCGCTCCGCTCTGCGGCCAAGGAGGGGGCGAGTGCTCCGGGAGCTGCTGAGCTGTCCTGCCGTGTGCCATCAGGACAAGTGTCGCTCCTCATCTCAAACTCCTGCCAGACTTGGCAGCCCTTACGAAAGCCACTAGAAGGGCACTTGAAGGTGGTCTGACAAGGAAATGTGGATAACAGAGAAACTTATTTCACTCTTAATGGTGTTCTTAGAGAAAATACAGCTTCTTCCTGTGAGGCAGGATACATCAAATACATTTGAAATCTACATATTTTTCAAAAAGAAAGAGTACACAGAATCCCTTGCATCAGCTGGAGGAGTCTGAGAAAGTATTTTTTTCCTTGTGCTGTCCATAATAAGTGATAACATTACCAGTACTGTTATATCTTCTTAGCAAATAACTCTGCCTAGTTTTAGTTGCTTGATAGGTTTAATTCATCCTACCTGTCATATCTCTGCAGCTTTCTGATGGTTGTCAGTATTGTGGTAATATGAGGTTAATATTCCTGTTGCAGTTTAATTTGCATTGCAGAGGTATACTCAAGGAAACTGATTTCCATGTCTTGATAGAGGAAATTAATGGTAGAAACGATAACAAATTGCCAGATTACAGTTCTGAATATTAAGAATCAACAGTAAAAGATGTGTAAGAAGCAACATTATGGCAATTTCAATGAGCAGAGTGCTACCTCCTAAACTGCAGTTTTCACACATAGCAGCCAAGAGATTTGTGTGGGTGCACTCTAGCTCTATAGCATGCCCAAGGTGCAGTAATAATTTTATTCTCCAAGTATCCTAGACTGCCACAGCACTGCTTTTTAAAGCGTGCATCACGCAGGGAGAATTCCACTAACCCTTTAGAAGATAGGAAATATAGATTCTTAAAAGCCTGATTAAAACATAAGAAACAAGCATCACTCTCTAGAAGCTTGTTTTATGTTACTGAATGAGACATCTAAAGATCCAATGGCTTTCGTTCTGTTATTTACACATTGTGTTACAATATAATTTTCTCTTTTTCAGCATGATTGTTTATCTTTCCTTCAGCAATACTGGATGTTGTCACAGGAAGGATGAGTTACACCGTTAGACTCTCAGTGGTAATTAATTCACTGAGGTTTCAATGTTGCTCTATACAATGAAGACAGGCATAGTTGCATCAAATATGGAAAATCAAAACATTAAGTGAATCCCACAGTTTTCCTCAGTGTGGCTCTCAATGTATTGAGTGTGTTAAATTCCACAGCTCAGCTCATTGCTGCCTCCCTTTATCTGGACTTTTCCATCTATTATATAACAATCTAAAGGTATCCTCTCTCTAGTACATAGAGCCATGATAAGCATCACATAAATGCCTACATTTCACAACAGTGACATAACTTGTCTTTATGCTCCACATATGGATGTCAGAAAACACCATGCACATAAACGACTACAATGTTTCCATAGAAACTAATGTACTTCAGGCAGAAAAATGGAACAAGCTTTATAAAATTTATTTTTAAAGGCAAAAGGCTGAAAAAAAAAAATGAAGGTCACCAAATCCTCTCACTTCTTTGTCAAAATGCTCAAAAGATGCTCAATCCATCCCTTTTCAAGGTATCTTTTAAAAATTATAGTTGGTTGATGGTAATGACACTGTCCTGAACAACTAGACTGTTATCCTATATATTTTGCTCTGTATCTCTGCCACTAATGTGAACAGTGTTTTGCTTCCTGGGATCTTCACAGATGGTACTGAGCACAGTGCAGAGGTGCCTATGGGATGCCTGTGTGCCCCACAAGTGCCCTGTAAGGGCCTGGCACAACCACCTTCAGGGGGCTCAACCTCACACTTCAGCTTATGCGTGGTTTGTTGCTGAAGAGAAAAGCAGAACCGTTTGAGGAGGAGGCACTGCTACAGCCTTTCCTTCAAGAATTTTACAGGAAAAGAATAATAGAATCATAGAGTATTTCAAGTCGGAATGGACCCATTAGGATCATCAAATCGAACTCCCCTGCTCCTTGCAGGACTACCTAAAATCAATCATATGACTAAGAGCATCATCCAGATGCTCCTTGAACTCTGACAGGCGTGGTGCCATGACAACTCCCCTGAGGAGCCTGTTTTAGTGACCGACCACCCTCTCAGTGATCAGTGCCCTGGGAGAGGCAGAGGAGGCACCATTTCTCTGCTCTCCCAGAGCAATTTCTGTGCTCAGAGCTGCAGCGACTGGACTGAACAGAGAGATTTTCTAACTGATCTCTGCCAGGCCCGGAGCTGGGATGGCAGCATCCCTGTGGCCAGCTGGCTCTCACAGTACATCCCATCCATTCCCGTGCCTGCTGGACACTGTTTCATCATGGAGCTTTGGTGCTCACCCCAGGTCCAAGATATTTCACAGTGACAGGAGCACAGCTCCCCCATTTTTGGCACCAGGCTGCCTGCTCCTTGGCAACTGCTCACTGGCTGCCTCAGCTCCCAGTCCGGCTGAATCAGCACTGCTGGTGGGGCTGGTGCTGCCTCCTCTGAGTTAGTAAGACCTGCAAAAATGTATAGGTGAGTCTGAAAGCGTTACTGCAGCAGAACAGGAGAAAGAGTAAGTGCCATTTTCCCATATTTATTTTCTTTGAGGGATAGGGAACAGTTTTGTTTCGCCTGGCGCGTCATCCGAACAGGTTTCCCAGCTCTGCCTCAAGTCTGATACAGAAGCAAGACAGATGTTGCTATACATTTTTCAGTAATTTTCCTATTCAAGTCTCTTGGTCTCCCCTCTATGACTCCTGCATAATTCAGGTTGCGTACAGTGGCTTGATGTTTCTCTTTGAATTTCTTCTTGTTTGTTTGCCCTCCCCTTTGTCAGTGACTAAAATTATAATACTTCACCGCCAGTTGGGGGACTGCTACACCCACGCGTCGGCAGCGCGTTCCTAGGGCTCCTCTGCAGTCCCAGCCCTGGCAAGGAAGCTCTAACTCCTCTGGGTCTTCAGTGAGGCATGCCGGACTCCCCAGATAGCAGCTTTCACAACAAAAGCTAAGGAAAGGTCTCAGTGCACTGTTTTCAGTAAGGTGGTTTTTTTCTAGGCTATCACCCATTAAGGGGTGTGTGTGTGTATTTGCGTCATTTAATAAGTGATACCACAGCTTAGAAGTGTGTATCTGAGCTGTTTTGGGAAGGGAAAAGTAACTAACTACATAGTTATGAGGTGACTGAGGATCTAAGAGGTTGGGGCAGTAGACAACAGAAACTTTCATGAATTAGTCATCTCTTTAAATTAACTGAGGTCCACCACAAGCAAAACCAGTTTTTACCTGTCAGCCGGCAAGTGCAGCTCAGTTTCTAGCAGAGCACAAACTATAAAAATCACAGCTGCCACACTCTCTTGACGGACTCATCAATGAGAGACTTGACACAGAGATTGAATTACTGCCTTGTTTTGGTGGTGGTCATTCCGGGTGAGGACTGAAACACACACGTGGGTTTGTAGCAAAAAAGCCAACAGCTAGTTACATTAGGGCTGATACACCCAAAAATGATGTAGGCTCTGAAGCATGTTATTTTGGAAACTCTGGTGTCTTTGGTGTTTTCTGAACCTTATTTTAGGTGCCAAGACCCTCAGCATCTCAGCAACGAGCCCTCTGGATGCACTTCCCCTGCCTTGCACCGTGGAGGGAACAAACGTACCACAGAGAGAATCCTGCTTTCAGACTAAGGAGAAAATTGCAGCATCAGTCCTACTGTGTCTTATCCCTCCTGTGGAGGCAGTCAAGGAGTAAATAATTATGAGTTTCTGTATGTATGTTAAAGCTAGGCATCTTTAAGGGTATTTGGTCTTGCAAGTCAGTCTGTACACTGACACAAATCCTTTGTTGCCTTAGCTCTGGATGCTTAATCTGCACTTAGAGAGAACTACCCCAGGAACCACAGCTCCAGCAGCACCTTCCTACTGCACAGGCAGTGGTAGGATGTGCCTGAGCAATACCAGTCATCTCCTAGCCTATCTCATCAGCAACCCTCATGAGGCCTGATCTAGCAAAAGATTTCACTCTGTGTTGACTTTAAGTATGTGCTATTCCTCCTTGACTTCAACAGAATTACTTACATGTTCGCAGGTATGCACAAGCTTAAGCATTTTGTTGGATTAAATGTCTTTCTTTTTGAAAGCGATGGAATCTATCACATAAAAGTGAAGCAGAAAATGTTTGCTGCAGTTTGTTTAGCAGTGGGAGCCAGAAAAGGCTCAAAGAGTGGGTAAGGTATAATAGCAAGATAACATACATAGCTCAAGCTGACAAAAGAGGCACTAGTGCTTTCATTCTTCCACTCATTGGGACCAATTTTGAACATCTTGGTAAGCTGAAAGTCAACTTTCAGAAACTGAAAGTCAACAACCCTTAAGAAACTGGGTTCTTTCAAGGCATTCAGATGGAGCATCTTTAATCTCCAGACAATTCTGAAAAATTTCATATCACCTCCTTGAGAGCACTGCAGATAACAATTGCAGGTAACCCGTCTGCCTCAATCCCTGAAACGCTATTAAACTTGCACTCAAATAAAAGTTCTCTCCTTCATTAGCTGTTTGTGGCAAGATCTCTCTTGCTGTACATGTAGAAGAAGGCTTCAGAATATACTAGGTGCCGATATGACCTATACTAAAATATATCCTAACAATCACTGTTGCAAAATCCCCATATGCAACTAAACATACACATATCAAAAACCAGAGAAGTGGCAGGATTAACAGCTGGGGCAGAACAGACATTCTCTAGGAAGAGCATCTGAGCCCAATGAAGTTACACATCTCAGATCTCTGTCAGGAAAGCTGACAAAATAAAATGCTTGTGCTCTATCTAAATCTCACAGTTCCTAAAACCCCAATAGTGTGTTTCAGTGGTGAAGCTTACATTTTATTAGAACGTTTTTTAAAATTAGAATTTTATTACTGCAGCAGGAGAGCAGCTTACATTATCCATAGAGAGCAGCTGACTCTTAAATTGGCAGATCGGGCACTACCCATTGGCAAATGGACTAATTCTACCATTTTTCTTGCCACGCATAGTTAGAAGCCCTCGACAATATTCTGTTGTACTGTGGAGGCTGCAGAGCTGAGCTTTTGGAGCTGAGAAATTTCTGGTGTTTTTTCTGCTGGTTTTGAGGAAGAGTTTGATGGCTTTGTTCGCACTGAGTAGGAACACAGAGCTGCATGTGGTCTCAGCAAGGATACTATGCCAAGTCAGTCAACAGGGTGTCTCATCCCAGCCTTTTCTTGTGGCAAGACATGGTGTTGTCCACAGAGGGTAATGAACCTGCTCTCAAAAAAAACCAGTAGATGTCTGCTGGTGGTTCACATTATAAAAAAGCTGCTTTTCTGTTGCCAAGGTCTTACTCCTAGGTCCCTGATTGTGTGCAGTCATGTTATAATTATGTCCACTGCAGTCTACAAACTTGTTAACAGCTGTCTACATCCTTCAGTTGTGATGAATTCCCTTTCTGTGACTTCCCCATAAGCATCCATTTTCCTCTGGTCTTTTGGCTGCCTTACTCATGCCCATCTGCTGGCATGGCAGGATGCTGCTTCCAGATTGGATCCTTGCTCCAGCAGTGGTCCTGGGAGAAGTCGGGGTTATGCAAGTAGCCTGTTTAACACTGTATCACAAGTGAGAAGTTGTTCCCCTGTGCCAGCTCCGAAGAATTTGCAACCTGTCTCTGTTAGTGCTCTGTTCATGTTGCAAAACCATTGTGCTGTTCCTCCAACAGCCAGGGTTGTCTGGGCCAGGTGGCCCTCTTTGTTGCTCAGCTGGAAAAGATCTGAGGTGACTCCTATTCAACAGCCTGGAGATCCCAAATCTAGGGATTAAGGATGCAGTAGTTCAAGTGTTTCCTGTGGCCAGTGTGTTCAAAGCCCTTGCTTCCATATTCCTGTACCTGCTGAAAGGTCAGAAGACTGGCATTAGGGTCGTTGTTGCTTGTTGTTTTGAAAACGTTGTGTCTGAGTTAATACACCATTAATTTGTCTTAACTTCCAAGGTAACAATCTGAAAGAGATTTGCATTTGGCAGATTTTTCCAGGAAGGTGACTTTTCCTGCATAAAAAGTAGGCAGTTCATAACCAGAAAAATATATTTATTAGCAGAAAAGAAGGTAAAATCGAGCGAGGTCAAAAGACCTTCTGGTGACTAATATCTTGTTACTCACTGGACCATAAAAATCACTTGAGCTGGATGAGAGTTTGCATTCCTTCTGTGTAAATATCATGCTGGGGATGGCAGGTAATACTTTGGGACCAAACTAAACAGCAGAACCAGAGGTGCCTGTTTACTCTAAGAAAGCAAACGTCTTAAGTTCTACAACCTGCCTTAAAACTAGCAATGTGTTACAGTGCTTGCTCTCATGAAACTAAAAAAAAATATTCACACGTGTAATTCTTCATTAAAATGACTCTTCAAACTATAAGACATAGGCTAAGCAAGAATGCTCATGCACAAAAAGGCAATAAAATATTAGTGCATTCAGTAGAATGAATGAGATTTAAAAAGTGCTCTTTTTTTTTTTGTTCATCAAAGAGGCAAAAATTCAATAGAAGAAAAGTTACAACGCTTGTTAGTTGCCAAAAGACCAACTGTCCTTGCTAAAACTCATTGACATAGATTGCAATAAATGGGACTGTCTGCTACATGAACAGCTAATTGGAGTGTTTGATGATGACCTCTTTATATTTTTTTATTAACAGAGACCGAAGAGGCACTAGACGGTGAGAGACTATGTTCATGTACACTTAGACGTTAGAAGGAAGCAAGTGGAAACAAATTGCACATAGGAAAGAAACTGGAGTGTTTCTTTAGTAGACCTCCCACACATGGCCACATAATTCCCTCCCATTTCTCAGTTCAGAATATGATGAACTACTTGAAATCCCTCCCCAGGTGGGAAGCGCTTCCCTATGCCATGTGGGAGAGGTGTGTACAGAACCCCTGCAGCTGATCAGCATGATACAGAGGGGCACAGAGGAACCAGCTCAATGCTTAAGGTTTATTTCTTGTGAGCAGAGCTGGGCTAACGCTGCTGTACTACTTCTGGAGGTTGTTCAGTTGGTACTATCTGTGTTTGGTCTGAGTGATGTTATCTGTGTTATCTGCTACGCAGTACAATTACGCCTTAAGAGCAATAAATCAATCCCAAGGAAAAAACACTGCTGTCTCTGTGGTGGTACATTTTCACCCCTACTGACTCTCGGAATGACCATGTTCAGAAACGTTTGATGGGAGGAAAAAGGAGTCATTACCCCACCTAAGGAAGGGAGAAGTTGCAGAGAAATGGAGCTGGGAAGAGAGGACATGGGCACCAATGAGGGTTAATGGGAAGAGGGGAACAAGTCAGTGTAAATGTTTAGGCGAGTTCCCAGGAATGCCTGGAATCTTTATTGCTGGTGAATAAATCTCACCAGAGCTGACAGCTGCAGGGAAGCTCAGAGAGTTGGTCTAAGGTATGAAATGAAGCATAAAAAACGAGAGTTGTCCAAATTGTCATCTCTATGCTGCTGCCTTATCATCAGTTCTGACACAAATATCATTGAGGAAAGATTTATGGTGTGCACTCATTTTAGTTCTTTGGATAATTGGACACTAAATACACACAGAGCTCATCTTCCAGATATTTGAAGTCCTTCCAAATTAGGTAGTAGCTCTTTTGGAACTAAAGATTTCAGTAGCCTGCCCAAACATGTGTCCCTTCCCCCTCCAAGCTGGACCTCAAATACTTCAGCCTTACTACACCTTTGAACTGTTCCTGGAAAACTACAGGTGTTCATTTAATTTCTGTGGGGTAGTTTATTAGCTTTTTTTACATTCAGGCTGAACATGAAGATCAAAGTTGTATCCACATCATGAAAATTATTAGCATCTGTTACAGACAGACAATTGGTTTGGTCAAAACCTGTCCAGCCCAGATTGCAGACAGCCACAAAATCAGCACCAGCAGTTACCCTGCCCTCACTGCCCAGATCAGCATCGTATTGGCCTGGATGGAGCCTTGAACTATGCTGAGCTTTCTATCACTCAGGAATCCAGATTCCTGTCCCTAGGAAGCAAGAGTCCATCCCTATCAAGGGGCACTCGCCTGCGTGGGGGGAAATAAGATCATAGCTAACTATGAAATAGGTAGACTGAGGCAAACCTTGGGATTAAAAGAAGAGGGAAGAAGACAGCAAAAGACAGTGGGAAAAGATCAAGAAAGAGACCTTGTTAGCAAGCCTATAGGAGATCACACAGTGTCATACTGGGGAGCAAGCAAGGGGAACGTCAGAGTGAGCCAGAACAGATGAGGGGGCTGGTCTGAGCGCAAATAAAGAGCAGAACTACTGGTGAGCATCTGAAAAGGTCAGCAGAAAGGCTTGGGCTCGTTGTGCCTTTGAGAAGAACATGATTTTAAGAGCTTGGTCCAAAGAAACGCTGTGGTCTGGAGCCAACCTTTCATGGCATCCTTCCCTGGGTGCTCCCCCTTGCTGAGCCAGGCTGGCAATAAGCTGCAGATCACTTTGTACTGACTCAGATTTGTTTGACCAGCAAAGGAAAGCTGGAGCTCAGCACTCCCTTTTGTCCCGCGGTGCTTGTGTAGGCACACCCGCTCCAAGGGGAGCATTTTAGAAATTCAGCAGATAATGGCGTTCTATAATCACCCTATCAGCTCTAAGCCAAGCAAGGATCCCAGGGCTGAGAGGATGCTCTTGCAAGCAGATGTCTTATCTAAGTCACAGCTTTTTGGATCAGGTGGTCACATTGTGTCCATGGGAAAGTCCTGATTGCTTTGACAAAATGTGGATTCAGAGAAGAGATAGAAAATAATCACCCTCCTCTCATTATCCGTGATATTTCTTTCATCTTTTCCCCCATTTTCTTATTGAATCATTTCAAACGCGCCCTTGTTTCTTTGCCCCTGGCCCTTCCTTTTCTGTCTCCAAATCTTCTTTCAGGCATTTAAAAGCTTTTCCTCCTCCTCTTTCATTTTATCATCAATTAGATTTTTTTTCTCTGAGAAATCTGAGGCTGAGAGCCCCAGCAGGAGTCAGTTGGCATAGCTTTATTGGTGGCACTGGAGCTCTGCCTATTTCTTCTAGACAAGGATCTGGCTCAAAGATTTTAGAAGTACCTGCCTTACTGATGCTGCCACTTCACAGGGCCCTTGCTGTGCAAATTGACATCTTCAGAGGCCTCTTCAGAAGCTAGTTCATACAGGAGGTACTAACAACCCAAAGAGGCAAGGCAAGAGGGTATTTAACACCACAAGGTGACAAAGCTGTAGGTGTCTGTATTCAGGTTTCTGGTCAAGTAGGAGGAGGAAAGCGAATTCCCTAGATCTCTTCCTGCTGAGTCTTAATCTTCCTCAGATTGTCCTCTGGTGCCTGCGAGGAGTCTGCTCTCTGCCTTCAGCTACAAACTGGAGTTCAATCGCACCACACTTGCTGCTGCGTGGTGGGTGAAAACTCTTGACCCACATATTAATCATCTGAATCAATACATGAAGTCACCATCAGAGGCAAGTGAGTAAACTACAAGGAACAATGTGAATATATGGCATAAATTCTATCTACATTTCTGTTTGCTTATTGTCCTCCAGTATCTCCTCGTAGTCCTCTAGGACACAGGAGATTTCTCAAATGTATTCCTTTTGCAGATTTCTTTCCTTGGAGATCAGCTAGAGAAATATCGTTGGGAATATGCACAATTTGTTATTCATAAGTCACGCTCTGTTGCTTAGTCATATCCCTGCTTCTCTGTTCCCTGCTGGAAGCATTATGTAACATCTGGGCTCTACATAAGGGTGGTAGCAGGAGAGGCTTCATATTTACAGGTGCTTATACATCTATACATGTACATCTATACATATACACATATGTGTGTGCATGCATTCTCAAATATTTATAGAGAGAAATCAGTCTCAATCATGTAGTTTCTGCTTCCAGCAGTACATTTCTCAAATCTGTGGGGAGAGCATCACAGACCAAAAGCTCTGGAAATGTGAGCCTACTCAAGGTAGTGCAAAAGAAAACCCCTCATGTTAGTAGTCCGAACCACTCTGGCATTATTCTTATTCTGCTGGCAGGCTAAGCACAGCAAATGCCTCTACAGAGCCCGGTGCTGAGAATCAACATGTGGTGCAAGAAACAACTAACTTCTGCCTTGCAACGATCTTGCGGCCTCCTGTCCATTCCACAGCTCCAGCCAGGGTGACCTGAGGGCTTCTGCAACCCATCTTGGCAGCCTAGAGTCAAATGAGACTGAAAGCGTGTCTAGAAGTCTCTGCGATTTTAAGGGAGCCATAGAACTACCTGGACAGGACAAATAGAGAGAGCCAGAAAGAACACAGCATGAGGCTACAGCTCACAGGCCAAATTGTACAACGATTTCCACTTTTAAAATAAAAGAATCATCACTGCCCAGATGTCCATATAGGCCAGCCATGTCCAGGCCACGTTGCTTACCCAGATAATTAAGTCAGAGCATGGTTCATTAAGAAGGCAGAATTGCTTCCCTTTCTTATGGCTGAGTGCATATACCCAGGTGAAAACACCACTATTTCCCATGCACAAGGTGAAAAATAAATACACACGAGAAAAGAAACTAAGAATAGAAATAAATAAGCTGGAAAATAGGTCTTCTGCCTTGTAAGTCAGTTCAGATGGCTTTTCCCACCCCTGCTCATATAAGTGCAGTAACACAGTGCCCCCTACACCTCTGCTCAGATTTATTTCAGAATCAGCTGTGACACCAAAGCAACACCATCATTTTCCAGAACACCTGGTTTTCCCCCAGAGGTTTCAGCTCCAAAAGCTGAGATCTGACAGGTTTTTCATGGTATGATTGCAGACATGTAAATTGGAGACAACCAATTTCATTTTGCTCACGAGCTTAAGAAATGTAAATCTGGGGCTCTGAAATATTCTAATTAATTCTCCCTCAATGGATCTTTGTGGCTTGAATAACGCTAAAATTGCGTGACATTCCACCCTCAGAAAATACATAATTCATATCTGCAATCCAGCATCTGTATAAGCTCTGTTCAACTTCAGGGAGAACATTAATTTCAGAATGAGGGAATCCCTTATTTCTTTACAGGGGTAAAAATTTCCATATCGACTGCAATTTCCGTGTTATTCATCCATAAGGAAGCAAAGACTGTGCGGGTGGCGTGTGCTGCACCAAGCCAGTGCTTCGTGCGTGCTGTAGGCAATATGTTCTTCTTGATCAGTGTCATGTTGGCATCTCAGACTGATTGTGGGGAGGCCTTCACTGTCACCAAAACCCACACGGTGGCACTGAGGTGGGTGACAGCAGCAGGGAGGCAGCTCACTGGGCTGGGTGGGTGGCTTGGGCACTGGTGGGAATAGAGAGCAGTGATGGCATTTACATTGGTTAGTGGAGAATAAGGAGAGATTCCCAGTTGCCAAAATTTGATGAGTGCAAACTAAAAGATCTCTCCAAACTGCTTTGATTTCCTAACGATCAGCTCCCAGGTTAGAAGCAGAGATAACTCTGGGGCTTGCAACAGAAACTGCATTTTCTGGCAAACAAAAATCTGGAGTTTTCCATAAATCCACAAAAGGAAGCTGGGAATTAGGCAGAGCGGTCTAATAATGAGTGCAAAGGTGCACGAGACGGAAACGTGATAAAAACATGTTTGCTCGTATCACTTCTGTGCAGCATCCTCACTTTAACTTTGTATTTATTGTATTCCTTTGAAATGTAGCTGCTTTGTAAGTATAATTAAGAACGGGTGCCCTGCACTTTGCAAACATGGGGATGCTGCCATGGCAACAGCAGGGGAACGCAGAGAAGCAGCTCTCTCTGATTAATGTAATTACATAGCAAGCATGTATAATGCCTTTAAATACAGTTTACTTTTGCATGAAGGAGGCATAAGATGGATATTATAAGTTCTCTGTGTGTTAACATTCCAGAAATGCTCTTTGTATGTGTTGCAAGATCATCATTTGTAGCAGATTACGCACGTCATGAGGGACCTACCATTGCATGGCAATTAGGTCGGTAGTGAGGGATTAGGGCTTTTGACTTCTCCCGAGCTGAAAGTGAGGTTTGTGCTCTACTTGGTTGATTTCTGTTACATTCCAGGGTTATATTCCAAAGTAAAGTTTTGTGAATGCTGTTGATTTTACTGCTTTAGGGTTAGAAGCTTTAAGTCCTTATATGTGTGAGCAACTTTATTGAAGTTTTGAGCCCTGCTCAGGAAAAATGAGAATTTTGAGGTAAGTAAAATTCCCCGTATGCCTAAGCACTGGTTGTGTCAAGCCTCAGGAAAATCGGTGTGCACATGAAGCTCTGCTGAGTAACTAATTGCCACAGGCTTTTATCTAGGTCCTGCATTCCTCAAACATTAACCCTCCATGCCCTCTTCTTTCCAAGGAAACATTTTCAGTGTGGAGGGAATGAAGAGCTGGAACCCGAGAGCCTGGGCATGTTACTTGGCAAGGCAGGGTGGTCACCAGCCGTCTCAGTCCCGGTGCTTGAGTGGACGGTTTGGTATCACTTCAGCCAGCTCAGTCAGGAGCCTTCACCAAAGGAATGGAAAGGGAGTTTTGCAGCAAAGGAAAGCATCGTTTTCCTTCCAGGGCATGCCTTGGACCTGAAAATATATGTGATGTGGTGGGGATTGCAGGAAGCTAGGTAATAGACAGCTAATATTGGTGGGAAAATGGAAGGAAGCTCTGGGACGGAGGACCCTTCCGTGAAGCCAAGAGGCAGGGAAGCTTGGCATGGCTTTTACCAGATATCAGTCTGTCTCACAAGAGATGTGAGCTCCCTCTTGGAGCCCAAGATCATTAGTATACCACTGCCACTGTGAAACTCTGCACATGTACGACAGTATGGATTTTTTGGAAATTGAACTGCAGCTCTCAAATCATAGGTAGCTTTTTCACAGATAAAAAGAGAGGGCATCCATCTGGAAATGGAAACCTTGGGATCCAGAGAAAAATCTTCTGTGGATTGAGAAAATTCTATCAGGTTGAGGTGTGGTAGCTCAGGAACAGTCCTCCCACATGAATTGTGTGATATATTATGAAATGCCTGTGCATTTGCAATAACATAGTTTCCTCTGTTAGCACCCAGACCTTGAAAAAGGCTATTTTGTGGTAACCACGTATGCTCTTGCTTTGAGTATTGTTATTTAGAAGCCCGTCAATACAAATTATTGGTAGTACATTCTTAGACTATCTTTCCTAAATCTTAAGAGCCTGATCCTCTGCAGGCATGAATCAAAACAAACCAGGGAAGCTGTGATGAATTCCACTAGCTGAAGATTTTATCCTGAAGGTGTCTGAAAATCAGGGTGCCAGACCCTAAGTCTAGCTAATCTGTATAGGGTATTGGATCAAAGGGAGGCACAAAGCACTTTGGGATATGCTCTCCAGCTGATCGCTTTCATGACCCCCCCACATTTTTCTGTGTTAGAGGCCTCAAGAAGTAAGCACAGGAATTCATATTAGAAGCCAGCTCTGGGGTAGATTCCAAACATCCCAAGGTCCACCCCCCAGCTCCTTGCCTGATACTTCTTTGACTATATGTATTTACACAGGCTGTTGCCACTTGGGTAAGTTTTCCCAATGCCACTGTTTAATCAGGAGAGACTGGCACTTGTTATTCTCGATTGTGGAGCTTGATTAGAGCTCCACACTGATGTTACCATGACAAAGAATTTATTGAAAAATTAAGTTTTGACAACATGTTTTACTGGAAGAATGTGGTAGGTTGTTTGGTGTTGTGGTTTTGGCTTGTTTTTTTTTTTTCTATATTGAAGATCTTCAGCATTAGAATTTGAAAGCAATATTTCATATTTGTTTCATTTTAAATTGTGATTAAATTCTCTTACACAAATTTTTCTTACTTTGTCTCACATTGGAGAAAGAGACATAAAAGTAAATTAAAAGAAAAAAAATCCTCTTATAGTCCAGTTATTTCACTGAGGCGAGAAATAGAAAATAAAAATGGTTCTGATGTTTTAATCAGTTTTGAAAGAAATGGAAACTTTTTCATTAAAACTTAATTGCATAACAGACTAGCCTCTTATTAATGCTGCTGTTTACCTGCACATTTTACATTTGTTCATTATAATCTCTCTTAAATGGGCAGTTCATTGTAGTCTTCCATTAAGAACTCTTCTGCGTGAGGAAATCTGCCAACCAAAGCCAAGGAATAATCAGGAAGTGACTTCTGGGAAAGCTCAGCATCTAGAGCATCTAACGTCTGGGAACAGGAGGACTTTCCTAAAAACTGAAGAGAAAGCTGACTTGTGAGCTTGCATCTCTCATAATGACTCAGAGCCAGACTCCTGACTAAGAGAATTTCATTGTTCATTCCACAGAATATTGTTAAATTACAAATTAGCAAAAGCACTAGTCTGTACTCTCAGGCTGACATATGAATATGCATTATTCATTGCATTCTCATTATTTCCTTTCCTTCATAAACCAGGAAATGAAAGACTAAAGAATTCAGCGTGAGGTGAGCTGAAACTATTGATGCAATCAATTTTAGCCATATGTTCATTTTTATGTATTTAACTCCCACTTTTCCCTTTTCATTCTCTTTTTTCCATTCTATCTTATAATCTCTTCCCTCTAAGTTTACAGCCCTAAAATGTGCACACACACACACTCTGGAACACAGGTATTTTTTTTGCTTCCTTGCTTTTAGTGGAGTGTTTAGAGCAATGGAAGAATAAACTCTTACTGCAGCCTCCAGTTATTACAATAATATAATTATTACCTGAATCCCTTTTAACAAGAATTGCCGTCACCCTAGTTCACTTGTAAATTAGATTTTAACACTTAGAGACAACTTTACATACTTTCTTTTCTATTTTTAGGCAGTTTTAATAAAGTGTCCAGTTACAAGGTTTCTATTGCAGCCTTCTGATTTTTAACATTTGCATATACATAATTAATAATCCATTGGATTTCTCCCCTTTTTGCTCCTCCTGGTAAAGGAGTTCTCCAGTTACAAATTCACTGCATCACAGGAACTTTCTGAATTTTTCTTTTGAATTTCATAGTAACTAAATAGTGAAACAAGTGTAAGACAATTATAAAACGTCAGATTTTGAAAGAGGTTTTCAAAGAGATACTTTCTCACCTTCTCACAAGCCCCAGAGGAATGAGTGACTGAATGTGCACCAAAGACCTACCATTTACCTGGTGATACAGACCAGGTAATTGGGACCAGGGCTAAATGAAAGTGTGTATTTTGCTTTGAAGGCTATACACACAATTATAATTTTTCATGACACACTATGGAAAGTGTTTGAGCTGCGAATGTCAAGGCAACAAAAACTAAAAGTTGTGGTTTTTCCTCTTTGGATATCCTCTTTAATCAGGTTTGTTTGCACACTGAATTAAAAGTTGAGCTCAAAACTATACAGTACAATTATAAAGTTTCTCCAAGAGCTGATTTTACAACTCATTCTGTAGCAACTCCAAAAATGAAGTGTTCAACTCGTGATAAACCTCTCAGTGCTCCAATGTAAAGATCCCACATAATTAATCACGATCAAAATAGACCCCATGAATGGATGATTAGCTCCCATACAGTGGAACTGGTTAAAGAAAACAGCCTCTGACTTGCAAACATGTTTCTTCCACAAGCTGAAGGAAGCAGGGATAGGTGGTGTTTAAATTGCTGGGCTTCAGTGCCCTTGTGCCCTGCTCAGCACGCCATCCCTCCCAGGCCACCTCACTCCAGGGGGACACCGGTGAGTGAGGGGAAGCCTGGGATGGAGCAAACACCCGGATGCAATCGACACATACACTGAAGCCCACTAGTGTAAAAAGAGGTTGTGAGAACTTTCACCACAGGACAGGATCTTTCCCATAATAGTGAAACTCTTTGTCATATGATTGGCTTAGCTGAAAAGCAACATCTTACGGGTTATTTATGCTTTCTGAGCCTCAGCGGAAGTCTGAGGGTGCTGTGTTGAACCTGATAGTAGCCTCACCACTGACTTCAGTGGGAAAAGTCGGACTTCTGACTTCCATCCTCTCTTCTTACAACTATTCTGAATGTCTCCACCCATGAAATCTCTAAAATTTCAAGACAAACACATAAACTGTCTGTATGGTTTCGTCTACTAGATCAGTGGGTGTCATTACACCAATAAGTTAAGAAACTTCAATTTCTCATATATATCAATGGAAATATATTTTGTCCTCATGACTTCCCAATGCAAAGGAGTATGTGTCCATATTCTGAGGATTCCTTACTGGTCCTTGATCATGTATTTTCCAAGCATTCATGCTCTAGAAATTACATTGCCTGTGCTTTGTTGGCACAGACTTACTAGCCAAAACCACAGAGTTTCAGGATATAAGGGAAGACTTCCAGCACACTCCACTGGGCAGAATAAATACCAGCCCTTCTTGAAACGCTTCTGTGTCCTGTATTCAATGTCTTCAACATATTCTCAATCAGAAAATAGCAATCATGTGGAGGATAGCTTTCTTCCAAGAAGCAAATGAACTGTTGATTAAAGAGGTTAATGTCAGCAAGTATGCTGCTACTAGAACTGCCTGATTTATTAATCTGCAACAAATGACCTCATGAGTATGTCACTAAAGAGATATCTTTATGTGAAGACTTAGATTTGCATGAATTTATTTTCTGTGTGGAACTGATTAGCCAAAGGGAACCGGTATGAAGCTTTGTATCTATTCACTTTAAAGGCTTATTTCTTTTCTAATTAAACAAAGGAAAACTTTTAACCAGTAGTTTCACAAACAGAAAGATTTCTTTTTCATATACTTCACACTCTTAATTTGGAATTTCAGGTCAGTGGCACAGATGTTGCTGTTGAAGGATGAGTCCCAGGAGTCTATTTTTCTTCTGAACTGTCTCAACCTGCCCTTGGGCCAGCCCCTGCTGCCTGACAGTGCTCTGTAGTAAAGGATCGGAAATTAGGGCAATGTTAAATTGCAAAACACCTTGTCATGTAGAGACACCTGAGCTAACACCATGGGAGTATCTAGAATCTGGAGTAACACCCTGACACCAGGCAGGAGAGCATATTCTGTGGGCACAGCCTGAAAGCACAGGTAGAGATAAGCATGTTCAGGAGATATTTAAGCACCTGCTGAGAAGAAAATCTGACACCATACGTCTGTGTCCTTTGAATCATCAAACCTATTTGTACTTTAACTTTTAAGATGCAGTGTGTTTTGGAAGTACTGCCCAGCAAGACATAAGCTGTCCAAAACACAGATAGATTGGCACAATGGACACTCACTGATGCTGGTGTTCGGGGTGTCCTTCTGAACTCCACCCTTTGTGCTAGGCTTCATCTCTGTCAATTATAAAAGCTCCATTGCACCAGGTCAGTTATGGTAAAGGTTTGCATCTGGTTGGAGCTCTGCACAGTAGTGGGCTTTTTTCAGTTTTTCTCTAAATGCTTCCTTTTGTTTGGAATGCCAAAGGTAGATGTTGGAGTGGATTTGTCTAACTTCCTGTCAAATCAGTGTTTATTCACAGAAATGTCTTTTATTAGTGTGTCACAGAAAGTTATATAGCATAGTTCACCGTGGAGATTTAGCTAATCTGTTTTAGCATGAAGCACTTGCTGTATTTGCAAGTTATGGGACTTCGTGTCAGACAGTGGGTTCCAAGACCTTGTTTTACTTTTGGGGGGCTTAGACTCTTAACAGGATAAGGACTTGGTCTCCTCCTACATCCCGCCTATTGCCTACCATGGAAAAAATGGAAGGGGCTTAATCTCGCTTTTTTCAGAGACATTCAAAGCTAAAATTTGCTTAGGAAATGGATTTAAGGGATGATGTGGATGACAGTTCCCAGAACTTAACTCTGGTGCCAGTAAACATATGCAATGAATTCAGCATGTTTCCTCTGCTCAAAAAATTCCAGCGGAAAATCAATAAAAGCATCTTCCTATATCTTCACTAGAAGTTAGATCAGGGCATACTGGCAGCAGCGTGAAAAAAGGGGATTCCTTGTTTTGATTTGACATTTACTTGTTTTGTTGAGCAGCAGATGCGAGACAGATGGAAGAAGGTAGCTGCATACCAAAATAAATAAAAGGTATTAGAGTAGCATATTTATGCATATGCACTAAGCTTTGACCCTTTGTTCTGACAGTCAGCATTTAGCAAAACCCCCAGTGTGCATTTACGTGAAAATATAAAATAGGTGGATTTGTAACAAAAACTTTGAAGTTAGCATCTTTGACGGTAGGTAACAACTGGAGACATCTTCCTGCAGATTTCCCCAATTATAACTGATATTGCGCTTGCCCTAACTTAATGAGAAAATATTTGTCTCTTTTTATAAAGCCCTTAATTATGTTCTTCTGTGTGAATGTGTAACAAAGCTGAAGCTGGCTCAGAAGAACCTTTTAATGCATTACTGAACTGCTTTTCTTCGGGAAAGAGAACGTTACATCTTATTGGACTGCTTAAATTGAAAGTGGGTTTATCTTATGAATTATTGGTTTCACAGTGGCAATTAAAGGATTACCTGACTACCCGAGTCTCGCTTGTGCCAGGAACTGAACAGAGACTTAGAGAAAAGTGGTTCACATCTTGAGAAGGGTTACCCTAAATTCAGAGGACAGAACAAGGTGTGGAAAGAGGGAAGAATAGGACTCCAGCAACATGACATTTTTCCGTCTCTTTAAGAGCTGCTCAGCAGTAGAGCCAGAGATACACTGCACCATCCCTGGCCCTTGATCTGGAATTGCCTGTGCCAAAACCAAATCTTTCCCACAAAATGCCCTAATGATGCTACCTGCCTGCTGATGAGAGGACTGGGGAATCTCTTGGGGTGGTACCGAAAGGCATCTGCTGCTGAATGATCAGAGAGCCTAAGTTGGTCCTTACAAATCATAGAATCATAGAATTGCCTAGGTTGGAAAGGACCTTTCAGATCATCTAGTCCAACTATCAACCTAATGTGCATGCACTCTTCATTAAAAATTAGGGAGCTGGTAAAACCTCACATGGCTTTTATTGCTTTAAGTGCTTTAGAAATTCCTATGATGATCAATTTAAATTCAACAAAATTGAGTGAGGTTTGGTTCTTCTTAAGATAATGGGAATTCTGCCACTGATTACCATGGACCTCAGATTTCATATTTTCAGTTTTTGCAAAGTGTGAGAAGGATATTCTGCTGCCTTAACTACACAAGAAAGTTGTGCTTGTACATAAAATGTACAATCACCTGGCCAGTAAAGAGCTCATGTCTTTCTACTTTTCTGGTTGCTTTCTAAATTATGATAGAAGAGGGACAACATCTGTCTTTCCCTTCTCCAAATGTCAAGAGGGCTTTCGAGAAGGAGGAAAAAAAAAAAAGAAAAAAAGAAAACCTGGACTCAGTAATGGAGGAACACCTAATTGTTCAACTAACAGAAGGAAATTAGGATCAATGGAAAAGAAAAACATGGGATGTCATTTTGACATTAACATAATAATGTGCACTCCTGGAAACGAAAAAATCTTCTTATGCGCAAAGGTTGATAAAATGAAAATAAATTATCCTTACACCAAAACAATTCTTTCAATCTTTTTATTTCCTTGCTATTGCCTTTGATCTTGTCTGTATTTTAATAGTAATTTGCCTAGGGTTTTGTTTTATTTCCTGGATTTAATCCAAATCCTGTTGGGTGCGCTTAAAGAATATCACCATTCTGCAGCCTGTTGTATCTGATCCAGAGCCTGAAATGGTTATTCATGCTTTTGTTACCTCAAGATTAGACTATTCAAACTCCTTGCTGGTTGGTTTCCCTGATAATGACTTCTATGAACTCCTGCTGTGACAAAATGTGTTTGCTGAAGTGATGCACTGCCTGCAAAGTCACTGCAGTAGCTATTGATTAACTGCTCCATTTATTAAATTTAGATTATTCCATGAACCCACAAAAAAGCACAAACAGCCTCAGCATACCATGTCCCTAAAAATTTTAATTTGTCAGTACAGGGACAGACTGGTTTTTGCCTGCTTCAGCAGTACCTTCATCTAAGAATTGTTTCTCTGGTCTTCAGTGGGACACTATGGACTAAGGTCAGTAACAAGAAACATGGCAGAGCTGGCCCATAACGAGGTAAATCTATCAGATGTCACTGAGGTAGCTTTCATGAATTATATAAAGCACTAATTTTAATAGTGTTTTATACTCATTCCAGCTGTTGTAAGCTTGCAGGAGGCCTTTAACTACTTGATATAATACAACACAATGCATTCTTCCTTTCAGCGTTTAGTGTAGTTAGCCCCTTTACACAAACACAAGAACAGAACAAACCAACATAAATCGTAACATAGCTGCTTTTCTAGTTTAACAACAGCATACAGAGGACTCTGGGAAAAAAAAAAAAGGAATGACTTAAATTCACAGAGCTTCTAGCTGTGTATGCACGCATGAGTGTGTGTGCTTATGAGAGGCAGGGAGGCAAAGGAAGGAAGAAGTGCAAGGAGGGTGAATGCTGGGACGTAGACTCAAAATTGCAGACAAAATTGCAGAAATACAGGTCTACATTCTGACTTAGTCAGATACCCATTGAATTGGATGTTGCAGATACGATTAGGCCAAAAATATCTCAATGTCCACTTTTATTTAACTTCTTCTGTTATGGTTACAAGATGTTCTGACACTGTCTCACTTCAAACTGTTGAACTTCGATTCTCGTAACTTCCATTCTCACCCTGACCCCAGTGCCATAAAGCAACTGATACTGTTTGCTGACATACTGCACTGGCAGCTCCATCTTTTGCGATATGAAATCTGCCCTCTCTACTCACTGTATGAGAACCTGCAAGATGTCCCTTGATCTGCCATCCAAGTACAAACAGCTGCACAGCTAGCCTGGCTTTTTTCAAGGCAACATGAGCAAAAGGAGCAGAAAACTTTCATACAGGTCTTCTGCACAGCAGATGTGGAACTGTGCTTTCCCTGGTTATCATCATCAGAGAAGGTAACCATCTGTCTCCTAACACAGACAGAAAAGTAGGAAAGTATCCCTTGCAGCAAAAACTAGCAATGCCACCTTATATGCTAATTGCCTTTAAATTGTGTACCTACTTGTGTTGCTCTGAACTGTGCAACTGGGGATAAAATCAAACCCATTTTCACCTTTCACAGCCTCAGAATTCATTTGTTAGTATTACCAGAGTATAAAGTGCTTTCATGCGATATGCTTTTTGCACATGTATAAAAAATTAAAGAAGGCTGAATAACTTCATCGAAACCGCATAGAGTCCACTGCTCTCTCCACAATGAATGCTCCACAGCAAGAGCCTGAATGAATAGCAGAGATTTATAATGTGCCCCCAAGGTCGGAAGACTTTGGCTTGGATGAAACAATGAAGGGATCAAATTCCAATGGAGGGTGGCCTCCCCTGAGCCCTTCTGCTCTCCAGCCTCCCTGGCCACACAGGGTGTGAGGGATTATTCACAAAAATACCTCAGCCAATCTTAATTTTTTTGTTAGTTTACAGAGGAAGAAGCCTGGACTCCAACCACGTGGGCCTACACTTGCTAAGTCAACACCTCTGGTTTCACTCACAACCAGGTGGGCAGCAAAAGTCTCTGAAAAGCAGTCTCTATATTCTCCCCATTCTTGTGTCCAATTAAAAAAAAAAAAAAAACGCAAAAAAAAAGAAANTAAAAAAAAAGGAAAAAAAAAAGAAAGCAATCAGGCAGCTGAACTTTCTGGAAAGGGTGCATTTGCATGTCAGAGGTGACAGAAGTGTCAGAAGTGGAGAATTAGGATGCCATAAGTGGCTATGCTGAGGAAACACTGCTGAAGATGAGAAATGGGTCTAGCTGTACAAGAAAAACCACAGTGAAAAGTGGAATTAGTGGCAAGTGGAAGGACTGGGAACCCAAAGCTAGTTCTGGATGGGGCAAATTCTTGGCCAAGGCTTGTCATTTTCCCATTCCCTCTTGACATGTTATTTCTGTCATGATTGAAATATATCTCAGCACATCCAATCCTGTCATATAGCTGACCTCCTGCCAAGGCCTAAATGCTACAGGAAGTAGAAATAACAAAAAAACCCCAAACCCAGGCTTACCAGAAATTCTAAATCTAGGAAATAGGAAATTGTATGGGAATCATTTATATAAATAAATAGCCAGCTTTCAAAGATCCTACTCCTTACTTCCTAATTGAAGGAAAAAAGCAGATATTAAATGTGTCCTTGGATATCTTTGGGAACAAATGGGTAGACTTGGGAACACTTTAGAAGAATGGATCTCACTTGAGACCTAACCTTAAGTAGGGGAGGGAGATTATCTCTTCTGTGCGTCAGTAAAACGGGGTAATAGTCCCAGCAACTTAACAACAGTCTGGACCAAGCTTCTTTTCTGTCTTTAAGAGAGGCCCTAGATTGCTGTGGCAACAAGTAATGACTGAGTGACCTTATCCATCCCAGTTGGGACAATAAAATCTCATTTCCGATTCAGCAGTGTCAAAAGGCTGCTTGAAAAAAATATCAGTATTTCATACTTATCTATTCACATCATCCTCAAGACTTGTGTTTGAAGATACCCAAACTAACAGAAGCCAATTAAAGTTGCTTAAATTGTTTTTTTTAATCATCCAAAGTTAAAGATGGAAAGATTAAATTAGTAAAAAAAAACAACCAGAAAACAAACAACTGATGCAGTCCAAGCACTGTGATGAACATAAATATGAGAAGTGTGAGATCAATGGGCAAAAATTAACGTGTGGTAAGCAAGGTCTAGTTAGTAAACAAAGTAAGGAGAAAATAGACCTTCTTCAAATCCTGTTCCTCTGTGACTTGCCAAAAAAGTGCTAACTAAGCCTTAATGTTTAGTAATATCTCATCCTGTAGAAGTACAGACATCATTTAAACAGCACCATTGTGACCCTTTGTGAGGATTTGATATTTCATCCTTGGTCACCTAGATCATATTTGTGTAAATTAACACACAGGAGATTATAATCTGAAGTTATCATTGGTGCATTAGGCAGTTAAGATGCTTAATATTTTCTTATTCAGAATCCAGAGCAATATGCCTTTTTTAAAAAAAGAAAATCAGCTAAGAGGACTGTGTCATCAACCCATTCTGGATTCCCAACAAAAATAGCCATCCTCAAGCTAATGTCATCTGCAAATGTATCTTCCCCCTTTAGCAATCAACCAAAAAGAATTCGTGTTGAAAAAATAGTAGCGTGATGCAGAAACAAGAGGAAACCATGCTGTGAACCTTCTTTTAACTCACATAAAACTTCCTGTCCCATTGAAGAGCTTTCTGCCAAGAACACCAGCCTCCCGGGGAGGCTGGCAATCACTGGAGGCAGCCAGCACTTGGTGAGCGTGCCGCATGAAAGGGCCGATGGAAGACAATGCAAAGTATTGTGCACAGCTTATTAAATCTTGCCAATCTCTTCCAAAAAAGCTGGCTCAAGGCAAAGGTCTGGCTGACAGCTGAACACATGAGTCAAAAGTCTCACTGGGCATCTTGGACTTTGTAATGAAGCATGTTACAGATTCACTGAGAGATACTCACTCTCCTTTAGCAACATCTTTGGGATTTTTGTACATAATACAACTTCCCTCATGTTTGCTTAAGATCTGGTGGGATTATATTGTCTGGCTATAGATTCCCTAAAAATATCTGAAACCTAAAACATTGTGTTTTCCTACATATCTACTGTGTATATACAGATTTTGGAAACATGATTATTTCTAGATTTTAAAATAGCTTGTAATTTCAGTTAATGTGGGCACAAATCTAACAAGAGATGGAATGAAGTTTTCAAATTGCATTTACAGCAAGATATTTCTTTGAGAACTGTTTAGGGTACCTTGAAAGTATCTATTTGGCTGACAGAGAGCCCACCTGCACTGACACTAAGAATAAACAAAGCAGAGAGAAGAGTCAGCTATTGCTTTACACCTCCTGGGGGGAAAAAAAGTGAACTAAGGAGTCTATAAAAAGGCTAGCACATTGATCAAGGGAGGGATTTAAAATTATCTAGGTATTGACTAAGCGAACTGCAATACTGAATTCATGGAAGTAGAAAGTTCTTAAGACAAGCACAGGCACTTTCTGAAACACAATCTTGAGGTGCCAACACAATCAGGACACATACATTAGAAATAAAGTCAGTGAAATCATGCTGAAAATGAGTGTAACGAGTAAATGAGAGCTTAAATTCACTTAACAAATAAGTGAAAGTGAGTAACTGTAAATGAGACAGACGATTACTTATTGAGGTAGGTTATTAAGTTAGTGATCTTGAGTTAAGGCTGCTACATAACAACATCCTTAATTCTCTCTGATGATATGCATTCTGTACGTCAGAAAGCATGTTAAAAAATGCTTCAGCTGTGCAGAAAAGAGAATACGCTGGTGTTGAACCATGCCCCACTGAAACATACATGCTCCGCTGATGCATATGATATCTTCAAAGGAGATTTCAAATACAGATTTTACTCTCTAACCATGCTCTACTATTAATCTTTACCTTTCTATAATAAAGAAACAAAAAAAAAATGATATGGGGTTTTTTTTGGTCAAATGGATTTGAAGACTGTAGGTATTTCAAAAGAGGTAGAAAAAACAGTGGGATCTTCTCTTAATCCAGAGTATTAGCATTTGGCAAAGATGAGTCTGCTTTTCTTGGCAGCAAATGCAGCATTAGCTGTGAGGAAATTGGAAACAATTTAAGAGAACACTACAGAAACCTCTTTGGGTAAACTTCACAGTAATGTAAAAGGCAAGTGAAACTGATTTTAACAAACATCCCGGAAAGACTATTTTTTAAGACACATCTAGGCACACATGCAAGATAACACTTAAAGGAGACAGAAGTCCTAAAAACCACCAAAACACCTCTGGTACCAGTGTATATGGAAGTAATTTCTATGATAACATGCAAAGTCACACTGTGAGGTTCATGTCCCTTGATCACCAACTTCATATATAAAATTGGAGTGCTTCACAGTTCCTGGGCCTGTCCAGGTTTGATTTATGCAGAAATCAAGGTGCAAAGAAGCGGAGCTGGGGTGCAGAGGGGCAGAAAGAGGGCTAGCACATTTCTAAGCCTCTGCCCTCTCAGTTGCCAGGACAGAGCTGCAATATGCACTGTGATCTGGGGATCTGGAAGCACCCAAGATCTCCTTGTCAAGTCTCAAACTAAACCTTATTTGTCAGGAAAAAATGCTCATAAAGCCATCTCTGGAAATTCTCCCTTCCACATGCTGTGTCCATACAGGGGAGAGATACTCTCTGGCCTAAAAGAGCACAAAAAAGGCCACTGTCTTGCCTACAGTGCTCCAATTCCAGCTAGTCACAAGGGGACGGGTCTTAAAAATGCCACAGAAACGGGAAACAAGTTAGGTGGCATTTTTTCTAAATTGATATGAAAATTCTTAGGATAAAGCATCCTTGTGTACAGCTGAAGGGCTGTGTTATTTGGAGGGATGCTATTTATTCAGGAAATGGGAAGACTGGGTTTGCCAGCTTCCAGCAGTCGCGCATGGGGACAATAAGAAACTTGGAGCTGGATATGGCAACTAGTGTCAAACATCAATGACGGCAACAGCAATGCTGGTCCATAGAAATCTTACTACATGTGTGCTTTGCCTAGCCAGCAGTAAAAAAACACTTTGAAGCTTTGTTTAGAATACGGACTACATGGGGCAAGGTCTGCCTCATTTTGCAGCTCTTACCTGGTCTACAAAGGGGAGCATACAGATATATCATAGATTTTCTCTGACAAGTCGTCTATTTTTCCTGTTTGTGGCATCACAGCTAACTCTGACTCAGAGCATTGCCCTAAAATGTCATGGCTTTAATGCCTAGGACCTCAGAAAAGGAATTTTTTTTGATAGATTAATGCAGGTTTTTCTTCTATAAATCCACTGATCTACAGTCAGCTCCAATATTGAAGGTTTTTGACTGATGCTACATGCTGGGCAGTACAGAACATCAGAGTCCCAAGGGAAATCAGTCATCATCAGGAAGAACGTGATGCAAAGAAAGGTAGACTCCTGAGTTTTGTAATTGTTGTTTCAGTATTTTTTTGCTGGGGGCAACGTCGCTTTAGCAGAAAGTACAAAAGTAGTTTCAAGTAGTCAATATTCAAAGAAGCAAGACCACTTGTGATGAATCTATTGAGTCTATTGTGGAAGAATTTGCCTATGTGCTATTTAATTTTTAAGCTAAATTTTAATCAGGCTGTAGGAGAAGTAATTAAGTTTAGATCAATATAGTAGCAGCAGCGGCATTGGCTTTGGCACTGGCACAAAAAAACCCCATTTTGTATGAGTAAAGCAGTATCTTGCCTTGTTTCATCTTCTGCAACAATCTGTTGCTTAGTGCTCCTGCCTTTGAAGCCAATGGGAAAAACCACCCACTGGCCTCTATGGAGCAAGACTGCATCTTCTATTGCTAGCATGCTAACCACATTAAGGTGTTCCTGAGACTATACGTGAATCAAATAATTCTGAAGATTTTATTAGTTTGTATGAAAAATAAACTGCTTTTCTCCCCCCAGCCTCCTACTTTAACATAGCCACTTAAATACTCAAACTATAGACAAATGAGTATGCCTGAAACAGTCCAAAGTATGACTTTTGTATGTTTCTTGATTTTAACTTTGCTGTTGAATTTTGTAAATCTTTTTTTCTGTTACTATATTTATGTCAAAAATACCATAGCCTTGGTTTTGGAGAGGACTTCAGATAATTTTTTTAACTTGTGTTAGTTTTTGCCAAGTTGTTGTTGTTATTGTGAAGAAGAAGAAGAAGAAGAAGACAACGAAGAAGAAGAAGAAAGAAAATTTACATGCCAAATTTAAAATAAAAAAAACCACAACCATTTTAGACAGACTGACTTTGAACCATTCAGTTTCTCAGTTCAACCATGAGGACATCCTCATGGTTAAAATAGTGAGACAAGACTGAAATTCCACCTTTAACCTTATTACATAATTCTTATGCAGGTTTGATCCCTCCACATAGTGACTCCTTTTTTGCTCTGTTAGAAAGTGAAAAAATAAGTTCCTTTTTTTAATCCTCCTGAGCTCTTTCAGTCAAAGACTGTTACTTGCTGGTTATTTGTACAACACATAACACAGGGAGGCCCTTATTTTTGTTGGAATTTAGTAAACAACTGAACATTAACATTCGAATCTGAAACAAAACTATTTTTGTTGTTTTCATTGTTGTGTTTCTTGCATAATTGTCTTCTTCCTAGAAAGCATTAGACCGCTCTTCCAGCATTTCCAGGAGAATCTTCACAGCATAATAGCTGCTGACATCTGCTTAAATATGGTAATAATTTCCTCCTTATACAACGACTATGAGCCATAAAATGTATTGTATGTGTCAGACAAGGAAGTGCAGCTTTTTCCAGGGTACAGAAAGGGAAGATTCATTGCTTATCTCATCCTGACAATTTGAGAAAAAAGAAGACGAAACAGGGTTTTGGTGATAAAACACTGAAGGACACTGAAAGACTAAAATAATTTAATGCCTTTTTTTTGGTGCATTCATTGCCATCATCAAAGATTTTCATATGTCATTATGGTTTAATGATTTACAGTGTCACTTGCAGTAACACCTGGGTAGCCCTCGGTAGCTTTATTCTCACTATACATTTTTCTTTCTTTAAATGCCCAAAACTACCTGACAAGCTTTGTCCCTGATAAGTTCACATGCTGGGTGATCTGAAGTGCATTTTCCAGATCTATCTTACAATTTCTATCTGGAAAAGCAGTAAAGATACAGGTAGGTGACATACCTGTTGTTAAGTCCAAGTTGGTAAACTTCAAATGCATTTTCATGTATTTAGTCCAGCATGTCTGAAGCTTCAGAACCAGTAAATGACTTTAAACAGTCAAGCTGTTTTGTACACTACCAGATAAAGAGAACAAACTAAATACATTTTATATCCACTATGGTTATTATTGTGATGGTATATAACTGATCTGCAGGCCTAATATCTATAACCACTTATACTAATAATATAGATACTAGTATCTATAAACCACTGGCATTTAATTGCACATTCAGTCAACTTGCCTTGGCCTGCATTGCCTTGCCTTTTATCCTTCCATTTTCCCTTATTTTTAGAAAGTAGACGTGGGTCTTAACTCTGCAACTTTGTGACCCAGTACTCCTACACATATAGGAACATGCGATCCAACCAGTGCCACTGACAAGCAATCACCAGCATCACCAGCATCACTCTGATTCAGTTTTAACAAAAAGAAGAACAAAAGTTACTATGAGGTCTTTTTAAAATCCACTGAAACCAATGGGAGTTTTTCCTCGAATATCAGGCTGTGGATCAAAGTCTGTATGTTTTGGTCACTATGGAACACAAGATCCAGAATTCAAGCTATCCTGTATCAGTTGCTGTTAGTTGTGCATTTACTATTGAAGGTATAATGGTCAAAAGAAGTCATGGAAAGAAACCTGCTTTTTATTGCCTTTAAAGCATAAAATGTAATTCGAAAATCAATTATTGTAAGTTTCCATTGAAATGGTAGAGGATTTTTTAGCTAAGATTTGAGTTTTAGCTCTCCAGTCTCCTACTTACAGCGTTGATCAGTATATGTTCAATATTTTTTTTTCTGTAAACTTTTAACTAAAGAAGCCTAGAGCTTCTAAGCATCTAAATAATGCCTTGTTTGGTTCATTGGAGTTTCAAGTTGTTACCAAGTGCTCCAGAAGTCACTGTCTCCAGAAGTCTCCTCATCACATCAATGTATAGCTTATTAACTAGTGACCGTATTGATGAGAGGGATCTAATTTGATTCAAAATGGTTGTCTTTTTTTTTTTCCAAATATGCAAATATGAGCACACTATCAAATTGATTTTCATTACAGGATTTATTTCTTTAGTTAATGTTAATTAAACTCTGCTCTTCTGGACAAAACTTTCCTAGATGCAGAACTCTTTAGCCAAAAATTTGTACTTTATAGTTGAATATATTTACTAGTAGGCTATGATTTCTGTTGTGCTTGCTGCAGTTGATGCTATTTGCATGCACAAACAAGTCTTTTCGCGGCATGGCTCAACTCAGAAGATTTTAGTTTGATACTTCAGAGCACCAAGTCTGGGAATTTGTTTAACTAAAGATAAGGACAACACAAAGTGTGTCTGGCATACCAATCCTTTTAAAAGCTGCTCTGCATAGAAAAATGCCTTTGAATATTCAAGATACAGTTTCAAAAAACCGATTGCTTGGAAGTTATGCGTTAAATCCTGCTTTTAAAATGACTGCACTCTCCATTAAATGCTCTCCTTACTTAGGAAGCCTGAAAGGGATTTCAGGGCTAGGTATTCAGGTACCTAGATTTGCAGAACTGTCCCCATTCTGTTTGTTTTGCAATATGTACTCACCACTTCATTCAGTGGTATGCCTATTTGCACATAATTTTTGTTTAAAAATTGATAGGTCAGTATTTTCATAGAAGGGAAGAACTGCAGTTTTAATTATTCTTCCATAAATTATTTACATGGAGCATTTTCTTGACTTCTCTGAAGTAAAATATTTTGAAGACGCAGAGTGAATAAGCCATTTTACACCTTTGTGGCCATTAGAGGGGGAGGTTAAAGCATTTCTCATGCACAAATGCTCCATCTGATAATCTGAGGATCAGTGAAGACTCTTGCTTTGTCCATCCAAACCTTGCTAATCTTATCAAATAAGTTTGATATATTTGGAAAAAAAAAATTCTTGAAAGATTTTTTTTAAGTCCTTGTTTGCTTCAAGTTTGACCAGGAAAAAAATAAATTATAATTCTAACTAGTTTGCCTACTTTGAAAAAAATTCACACCAGCAGCTTTGAAAATTAAGGCTACAGGCTCTATCAAAAGAAGGAAAATTCTTCTCCGCTTCAAACTACTTGAGAGAGATTATTAGTCTCTTGTGGCACCAATGAGCTACTGATAGAAACCCAGAAGGCCTCATATATCCTCTATGGAAAGGAGGGAAAGAAGATTTTATAACAAAATGAGGCATTCAACTTATCCACATGACACTTACAGGAGAACTCTGTGGAGATGAGCAATTTGGGGTGCAAACAGACATCAGCAAGGATTCACAAAACATACTTATCTTGACAATGACTATGCATAGGCCATTACTCAAAACAATTTAGTTTAGGTTTTGCAGGATAGTTCAGAAAACTTGCTAACAATAGCTAACCAATTTCATATGCTCTTAATTCCAAGGAACAAGCAGTT
This sequence comes from Rhinoptilus africanus, assembly GCA_013400135.1. Lineage (NCBI taxonomy): Eukaryota > Metazoa > Chordata > Aves > Charadriiformes > Glareolidae > Rhinoptilus > Rhinoptilus africanus. The sequence continues at coordinate 363,845 of VXBO01007985.1, forward strand.
CTGAAAACGAGTCTTTGATTTCTCTCACTGGAGAGTCAGGTTGCCAAGACTATGGCAGTTATATGTACACATGTATAGGTATATACGTGTCTGTCTGTCTGTCTGTGTGCTGCCCTCTGCCCAGGCCAGTTTCAGAAACAAAGCACTCCTCTGTGCCTTCCATTTACAGGAAACCTGTGGTGCAGCAAGGCACAGAGTCACTGATCGAGTAACAAAGTTCCCAGAACCTCCTCATCATTCATTTATGACTTTTGTTCTTGCTGAGCCTTCTGAGACTTGTAGAGTTGAAAGTAAGTTGCTGATCAGCCAGCCTTAGTCTCCTTTCCCCTTTGCACACATTTTAAGTTGCTCAGATTGGTTTATTTCATGTTTATTTTTATTGTTCTTAGTTCTTTGTATCACAAAAGCGTTTGGCTATTCATAAGAGCAAGGATCTCCTAGTTGAAAGAGCTTATTCTGTTTACATGTGCTTTATCACTACTTTTCCTCCCTTTTGTATGGAGTTTCTCAAAGATTTTCATTGAAAGCCTCGAATATTTACTCACATTATGCACATAAACCATCTACTCTCCAAGGGGGCCTCTGGTATCTTAAAAATGTTGCAGAGGCTTTGATCAACTGATAGCAATGTTCACCATATATTGCCTCTCCCAACAATTTCAGCTATTCCTAACATGTTTTGTGTTGCATAACCCTGCCATGAAATTTAAATAATTCTTTTTATTTAGAGAAGTGAAGAAAGATTTTTGGCAAGTCATGAAACTTTGAAATGGAATATCTTTCTTACTGAGGGAATTGATACTTTTCCCTCCAAAATAGTCAAGAACTTTAATGAGACTCATATACGGTGTTTTTAAAGGAAATCATGAATTACAGCAATGAATCACTAATGCTACTTTGTATGGGAGCAGCACCTAAAAGTTATTTCACAGTTTTTAATTACTAGAGGGTGAAGCAATCTTTGGGAAATACTCATAAATTTAATTATTTTCAAAATTATTATTATTTACTGCCACCTATAACAGCTTTCTATAGATAAACATGAGCTTTCACACAGACTGGACTTATCCCACATCGCAGACTTCCAATGTCTATTAGATTTTGCAATAATGATTATCTCTGAGTACATAAAATGAAAAATATTGAAATCAGACAAAAATAATTTAAATCAGCAACGTTCACATGCAGCAGTTTTTGATTTGTGGCATAACATGGGTTTGAGAGAAGACATTTCAGAAGAGGGATGACGGAAACTTACTTATAGTCATTCTGTGAAGCCCAGGTAGTTTTGCAAGCCCAGATGAATTCTTCTGTGTTTTGAACACTGGGGTAGAGGAGATCATTCATGTCCATCAGTCCCACCAAATAATTTCTTAGAATCACAGAATCATAGGGTTGGAAGGGACCTCTGGAGATCACCTAGTCCAACCCCCTGCCAGAGCAGGGCCACCTTAGAGCAGGTTGCACAGGAACGCGTCCAGGCGGGAGACACCACCACCTCCCTGGGCAGCCTGTTCCAGTGCTCTGCCACCCTCAAGGTAAAGAAGTTCCTCCTCATGTTTAGATGGTAAGGTAAAGAAGTTCCTTCTCAGGTTTAGATTACCTCTTGTCCTGTCCCTGGGCACCACTGAAAAGAGCCTGGCCCCATCCTCCTGACACCCACCCTTTAAATATTTGTAAGCATAAAGTAAGTTCTTTTTTAACTTGATCAAATTGCACCTGAAAACCAGTCAGTCCTTGTGATTGCAAGGCTGTTCCAAAGCTGGTGAGCTGCAGACTCCTAATTCTCACACAGAATTATATCCACCCCTCTGCCAACATGATTTAAGCAGTCCTTTTCCCTCCCTCATGGATCCATGAACAACATGCATATTCCCCCCATCTTTCATTTTGCTGGGCTAAATGCACACATGCCTTTAATCTCTTATTACAGGATAGCCTTTCCAAGAAGAAAGACGTTTTCTCCAGTAGCTTTCCATGATAAATTAATTCAAGAGTTTCCCTGTGGTAAAGAGTGTACTCTTTGCACAAAAGATTCTCCCATTTCTTCAACATTTATTTGTAAAAATGTGAAAGACGAATGTCTAGTCAATATAGTGCACTGTTTTACTGACTTTCTGGTAAGTTTTTCTGTTGTTTATATGATGGTAGGAATCTCTGCCATCATACTTTCCATCTCCACACAGTCTGTTTTGTGTGTAACTTACTTGTGCCTCACACTTTTTTGTGTGCTGCTACGGAGGAGCGCCATGGCCTTTATTAAATGCCATGAGAACAAGTCCAAACAATGTAAATGAACTTCTATATTTAAGTGGTCTTTTTGACATATTTAAGTCCCTAAGGCAGAGGAAGATGACCTCTGAAATTTATATTACAGATTTCCTTCTGATCTAAGGGATGCTTAACCTTCTAAATTAAACCCCCTTTCTTTAGGTGAAAGAAAAGCAACCCAACGTAACAGCTTTTTACTCCGTTTTATGCACAAAGAAGATAGTGAACCCTTACCTGTATGACTAGCAGAAATCCTTGATGTGATGTATGCTAGCAGCCCAAGGACGGGGAGACCACTAATGGTGTTTTTTCCGTATTTGAGTATGCTAACGGCTGTTTTCAGCTACAGTATATTTCTAATATCAAAGAGAGGACTAAATCAAATTGAGCATTCACATTTATAACACACTTTTTCCTATGGGGTTCTGTGCATACATCCTTTGAAGCGTTTTCCACTCTTCTGATAGATTTTTCAGTACATTTTGATGTGACAGGGGACGTGACAGGGGACATGACAGGATACTGAGAGTTCAAGGGTTTAAAACCGGACCAAAGGACCACAGAAGTTTGTAAGAGTCTTTCCATCACCTACCGGGGTGTCTAAATTTGTTCCTTAATAAACTTCCCTGATGAAACCTGGGATTTGTGTACCCTTGGTTGTGGGTACATTTGGTTCTTTTTATTTTCATTTCTCTCTTATGTTTTGTCAGCTAGACTTTCCGTCAGCCACCTCCACATTTTTTCTTGTTTTATGATGTGAAAGAGTTCCTGTGTTGGAAGCCCAATTGTCTCAAGTCCGTACCAAAAATCAACCCACTTTAGCCTCTGAAGTAGAAGCATACGTCTGATAGTGCCTTTGCCAAGCTATGGGCAACAGTTGCTGCAGAGGTGAGGACATGCAGAACTAGCAAACTAAACAGATTCATGCTAAATTACTAAACTTATGCATGTGATACAACAGGTTTAATAGTCAAGCGAAAAATACGTGCCAGAAACTTCTTAAATACAGCCTGGGGGACTCCCTGATCAGGACTCCCTTACAAGCAGTTTTCCAGGGTAGGCTGGGGTCTGGAGGGCAAGAACCTGATCTGACAGCTGTATGACATGTTTGCATCAAGAAGCTTCCCTCTCCGGATATGTCCATTGGTTCTCCATGCTTCCGTCTCAGCTCTGCCCTGCCTGCCCAGGCCATTTTCACTGCGGGGGTAGGGGGTGGGGGGGCAGCAGCCTTTGCTGGGAGGGCCCCGATGGCTCCTGAGCAGCCACCCCTGCAAAGAGCTGACCTGAGAATGATTTGGTAGAAACTTTGCACCTGCATACCTGACAGGGAAACAAAACAAAAATGACTTGTTCTGGTTTTTTATTGCAATGAGTCTGGTGCAATTTTGTGTGTATGTATGTAGGCATGTATTTATGTGGACAGCTATCATTTTCCTTCTTTCTTTCTTTCTCATCAAAGGTTCCGGATATTTGATTTTCTTTCCGTTGTTCTGAAAATCAAGACAAACAAAATGTGATGAAAGCTGTTCCTCTTTCCTTGTACCAATAGCGCAGATTAAAAACTGTGAAGAAAATGGAAAAGAAAAAGGTGACTTAATCGTTTCAATTTAAAATATATGAAGTCAGAAGAGACAGCTAAACAAAGCACAGGAAGGACCTTTTATAGGAAAAACCTTTAATAGTCTTAAAAAATTCACAGTCTTGATTTTAGGGTAGAAGCATTCTGTCCTCTCTCATTTGGCATCTGAAATTTCCATAACATGTATTCTTCCGGTTAGCACAGGAATAGGAGAAATAAAGGAAAGTCCCCGTATTTCTAATAATACATGCAATATATTGTTTCTAGGTTTTCCAGGTCTCAAATCACTGAAGCCTATGGAAAACCAATTTTTATTGGTTTATAGAAGACAATTCTAAAAATTGTTTGTTCTGTCCTTCTCAGACTTCATATGTTTGAACTCACGGTAAGTATGGCAGACAACAAATGAGATATGAGAAATACCAGTAAAATATTCTAAAATTGCCCAGTATTTACACATATCCTGAATATATAATATCATGGTAGCAGAGGATTTACAGGCATTCATTTGGCAAGGTCTATTTGCAGCTTTCTACTTTTGATAACATGTTGTCCTGAACTTATTCATATTAAACTTTCATGTCACCTTCATGTATCATTTTATCACTCATATATTAGTTATGACGATAAATGAATGAAATGTCAATACCCTTGGTAGTGGGAAGAGACATTCAGGACAAAATTATGAAGCAGTTAAGCTTGTTTTTTTGAAGTCAGACAGTGGAAACAACAGGAACTAGGAGCAAGTCACACATGAAATCCAGGCCTGGACAAAAAAATTCAACTTTAGGGGAGGGGAAACTGTGCTGCCTATTGTTTTACCAGGGAGATACATGGCTGGCAGAAAAAGGCAGTGAAAGCTGTGGAATCTTCATCCTTGGAGATATTAAAAAACTGCCCAGATAAAGCCCTGGGCATCCAGCTCCAGGTGGCCCTGCTTGAGTGGGGCTGGTTGGACCAGATAACCTCCAGAGTTCCCTTCTCACCTCAGCTATTCTGTGACACAGTGACTATCTAAAAGAAAAGCAGAACTGTAGACACTGCTCCCAGAGCAGTGCACTTCTATATTTTCACTAGGAGGGCTTCCAGAGCCCACAGTAGTTGCTCTGAGGGGCTGGGAAGGTCCCTCTTCAGGCACAGTACAACAAAGTGCAGGATCAAGACAGGGAACAAGCTGTTCCAAGTTCCTTATCCTCCTCCAAGCTTCCACGTCCTCCTCCACTAGCTACTTTCTGCACAACCTTGTAACTCTTTTAGCTTTTTTGGCCTCCACTTTCCTCATCTGTAATGAGTGCTGGCTGACTTGAGAAATGCTTTAAATTCTATAGCTGTAAAATACTACTACTGCTATGCTTGTTATTATTACTTGTACAGTACATCTGACAGCTGTCCCGGGCAGATCAGTAGGATCTGCAATAAAGGAGAGAATTAGAGAAAGCATGGAAAAATCTTTTTCTGTGGCAGAAGAGCCCGTATGGCTTCCTGAAGGAACGTCATTCAGCACAAACTTGTCAAATCTCTTTAGAGGAATCAGTGACTGCAAGAGAGGTATAATCTTGTCAAGATGCATCCATGTATCTTTAAAGAGCTTTTGGCAAGGTTCCTCATCAAAGATTGTTAAGAATCTAATTTGACATTGATTAATAACTGATTAGAAGGTAGAGAAAGAAGGGTAGGACTAGTGTCCAGCCTTACAGTGGTCAAGGTTACAGGTGGGATATGCAGTAAGATCAGTGCTTTGTAATTTCATCCTAAGAGATTTAAAGGCATGGACAGCTAGTGAACTGACAAATGTTTGCTGATGTTATAAAATTAGACAGGATTATAAAAACTAAAGCTGGTTGTGAAAAAATAAAACAAGACTTTATTGGTGAGCAATTAAACGGTTAGTAAAATTCTATGTCAATATATGAGAAGTGATGCACCTGAGAAAAATAACTTCACTTGCATAATTATGAACTCTAAATGAGCAATTACAACTCCAGAGGGAGAGACGGGAATCACTGTGGTCAGCTCTATGAAAACATCAGCTTGGTAGTCAGCAGGGGTCAAAATCAAAACAGAACAGCAGAGAAAAAGGAATGGCAATTTACATCCTCCTAGCTATAACCACGTATAGTAGAAGCGGTGTTCCCATTTTGTAAGAGGTGAATAACTCAACTGGATAACTCCTTCCCTGGGCAACATGCCCTTCTGTAGATTTACTACAGTGAAAGGTTTCCCTAAATCAGTCAGGCATGATGAGAGGCAAAAAAAAATTAAAAATGTCTCTTCCAATTTTAAAAGAGACGACTATACGAAGGTGGAGGCTGTAATTGCTGTATGCGTCTCTCTGTGAATGACAGGAAGAAGGTGAAAAGTGAATGATTATGAATTATTTCACAAAAAAAGAACTGAAATCATCAGGCCACAGCTTTAAAACAAATCACATAATTTCCCCCCATGCACATACTCCCCAAAGTACCTAATTAAACTGCAGAAACTCGTTCCCACAGGATCATGCAGGGGCCAAAATGGAGAATATCCACCACTGAATATTAAGAACACGGGGTTGAATACATCCTCTAGTACTGAAATCCAGAAGACACTGACTGCAAGAATCTGGATCACTCTCTATTTCCTATTTTTCTACACTTGCCCCTCATATCAGATACCAGTCTCAGTAGGAAAATCTTTGACCAAATCTTGAATGGCTTGTGTTTTGTGCAAAACCTTGACTGATGGTCCTTAGGTGTGTTTTTCTAGACAGAGTACCAGACCCTGTACCCAGGTTAACTACAAGGCTGTTTCCAAGTCCTTGTACAAGTGAGCTTTTTATTCAAAAACAACATTTCGCCAATGCATCCTGAACAAACATGAACTCCGTGTCCCCAGCTGTCCAAAAAGACCTTGTCATTGTGTTCAGACAGCTACTGAATCCATCTGAAAGACAGCAAAGCTGCTGAAGAGCAAAGGACTTGGGTGTTGTTTTTGCCCAAGAACACAACCTGCCCTAGGTAGAACTGCCCCAGACCAAGGGCTCCACAGGCTTACAGAACTGGACCCGGCTTGAGACTCATGCCCCAAGGAAGATTTCTTTTTCACTGTTGGGTTTCAGGAAAGCAGACAGATACTGCCTGTTAGGAGAGATGTTGTGGAACATTTGTAAAGATAGTTGAGTATTATTACTATTTTAAATGCAATCCTGCTACAGGAAGTATCATGAGAAGGGAAAATACCTTTGACTACAGCAGCTGCAGTAAAACCAGAAACTACACAGATAAATTGTTCTTTTTAATGTGGCTAAGTGTACAGGTTGTTTCCACATTAGACAAATCATTGAGAAATAATCTATGAACTAGTAGGTATCTCATGGACGAATTTCACCATCAATCTAAACTTCCACAGATGAATTTTTCACCTTTATCGAATCTACTGATTGATCTCATGAGTGAAGGTGAAGAAACAATCTAACAATCTACTGTCAACAGGGTATTTAGATAATCTCATTATTCCATTTCCTCACCTCTCCCAGACTCTGACTTTCAATAACTTCTGCTGAACTAAGTGATGCAGAAGGCTTGTAAACTACTTTTAACTTTGTGGCTGTTCATGGACTATGGCCACTTCTGTATTAGTTTTTTCATTATACTGTATGTTTGATCATCCTGACCAGGTCAGACTGCTTGTGTGTGACTCGAGACACATAAAAAGAGCAAAACTGAGTTATTGGTGTATGAGTTTTCTTGAAGACAGGGAGCTGAGTTTGTGCATCTAGAGAAGTAGAGCCCTGGATTTTATGGAGTTTTTGTTTTACAGAATATCATAATTAGGAAAAAAAGAAGCAGCTATTGTATTAGTACAGGCTGGGATCAGATTAAAATTTAATTGTTGTCATTTTGCATTCCCATAAGGTAGTCAAAAATGGCATGTGCATGCAAAACCCTAGATGTGTGAAGACCACCGTAGAGCCATTACTGATTTCTTCAGGGAAGAAGTTACAGACAAAAGGTTCAATGTGAGATAAAAACCAGCTATCTTTTCCAAGGAAAAAGGATAAAGGAATGAAATGAGGTCAGATTAACTGATGTGAGCAAGAAAAGGTAAAGGACTTCCCTTGAGCCAGAAGGGACAGAAGGGTTAAAATGATTTTCATGGTGATCGTGTCTGTCACAAGACTTTTGCCACATCACAGAAATTGCACATAAGGTACCCAGACCCACCATCACCTATTTGTTTTAGGAGAGCTCAGCTCAGTCTTTGCAAAGTAAATAGTCCATACATTTTTAGGAGTATCTGCAATTCACCGAGGTATCCTCCACTGAACTCTTCAAGGCAAAACATGAAACCCAAGTCCTCCATTATTACAGTATGTGGTAAAGTATCAAATCGTGTTCCTCTTTTTACCTCACTTTTTCATCTTCAAAACAGGACAAATCCCTTTCCCTACTAGTCCCACCTAGTAGCCCTCCCTTCACCCTGAACCAAACTCACCCCCTCCCTTGAACCAAAGAGCAATCAACTATAAAACACACACACAAAAAACCCACTGGTAAGCATGTCATTCAAGTACGCAAACAAAATAAATTACTATTCCCACTCATGAAATATTCAGTGAAGAGAAACAATTAGTGCATATTATCAAAACAGTGTAAAATGTGAATAACATGAGCAAACTTTTAGTTTCAGAGGTGGGGAATGCTGACTCCTTAGTGCAGAAAGACTGCAGTTTTGGTCACAGTACTGTATGTGCACTTGAAAAGGAAATTGTGCAACAAAATTTTCAGTGTGAGGCCATGGTCTCCAGAATTTAAAAACCTTCTTTGCAAATTTAATAGGAATTGAATTAATAGATATGTAAGATTCTTGCATGACGCTTTTGTGATCTGCTGGGTGCTTCACGACAGAAGCGGGTTATAGTGAAAAGTAAGTTCTTAAAACAGACTCATGGAGAGTGTTTCCACTTTCTTGATTTCTCCTTCCTCTCCTGTTCTTCAAAAGGTGTAAACTTTGGTGGAAAAAGTTCATTAAGGTTTCCAAAGTGGATAGTCAGTAAATAATAAAATGCTAATACTTTGAAAAGGAATATTTTCATACTTTAACTTTGCAAAGCATTCCTTCTTCAACCTTCCTCAGCACACATTTTGCTGGCACAGGCCCAAAAGAACAGAAATGAAGAGGAGGAGCAGTCCACCTCCTCCATCTCCTTCCCTCTCCCCACCGGGCTTATCTGGGATCACTGCAGCCCCGTCCAGCCAAACCCACCAGCTGTCCAGTCCATCAGTACCAATCAGTTCATATAGGTACATAAAGATACGCGCTTCCAATATTAATGAGCAGTTTGTGGAAGGGAGAACTGAGAACGCTGTGGTCCCATTTGGCTGCTTGCACACAAGAGCCTGTTCTATCATCCATATCTCTTCCACTTATTTGATTTTTTCCTTAAGTGGGTTTGGATGAAGACACGCGGCAAAGCAAATTTGCTCTTTCTGCGGTTGAAGGGCCAGCTGCCTGGTGAATTTCGTTATTTACTAAGAAAGAAACATGATTTTTAACCTGAGAAAGCAAGCCTTGTGGAAAATATTGATACAGCCTGGTCTAACTTTGAAGACTGGTCACATGGAAAGAAAGAAAAAAAAAATCCATATTAGTGGATATTTCCACACAAGTCTAAAAGAAATTTAGAGGCTACAGACTTGGACAGCGCTGGATTCAGCCTCTTATCTCTTTCATTTGTATATGAAATTGGCAAAATTTTACAGGTGTTCTTTACATTAAAAGGGAACAATGCCTGCAAAATACCAATAGGCAATATACCTTGTTTTGATAATTTCTCAGAAAGATTATCTTTTATTAAAAAAAAATAAATTATGCTCCCAGTCCTTGTAGTAGGAAAGCAGAGCTTCTGAACAAAGCCAAGTGCAGTGCTCTTTTCCTGTATCCCAGACAGAAGTCAGACAGAATATAAGTTTGAAGCTGGAAGGTTCATTGTTAACAATGTCCATTTACTCCGGAACATCATACCGACAATGACCTTTTAGAGTATTTCACAACTTCTAGTTTTAGCAATTTCTTCCAGCCCAGGTTGGAAGAACCAGCCCCCTGTCCCAATCCAATACATGCCTGCAACCAGAAATGGAACAGAAATGCAGCAGTAAAAACATTTATCTCTCTTTTTCATCCATTGTTTCCTCTGTTAGTTTGTCATCAATCCTATTTCCCTAAAAAATATGAAACTTGGTGTTACTAGAACAGTGTTTTCCCATCTGTGGTCTAGTGACTGGCGAAGGTCTGTATAACAGGGAAAAACCCAAACCAGCAGACTGGTTTATTAGGTATTCCTAAAAGTTGACTGTCATTTGCCAGTAAATGAAAAGTGGCCTCATCTTTTACTACCAGTATTTCCAGTTTCATCAGTGAGTATATAACATTTTGGCACTCTTCCCATGTAAATATAAACTCCAGCATGTTAGATGACTTATAAATACAATAATAGGCCTAAGTACAAAAAGTTTATCATCCAGATTTAAGCACCGATTTTCCCCACCACTTAACATCTTCCAACATGACAGACTGTCCATGGTTCCTTTTCTCTCACAGACACAGCTGATAAATTATTTTATTGCTCCACCTTTTCCAGACACCATGAAGGAAATCAAAGCAAAAGCTTTGCAATTCATCAAGCCCTTAAGTGGCAGTAGTTACAGTGGAAGGGGTGTGGATGAAAATCAATATGCTTTTCACTGGTGTAAGCATTTTAACATGCTGTGAAAATTAGCTTGCTAGGAGATTTTATGTTGCCATTTTCACCAGTGTGTTGCAACTCCAGAATGAAAACCAAGAATAGGCCAAGCTCTAAATTGTGAAGTATGGCACCATTAAACATTTATCTACTTCTGCAACTACCTTACACCCTTCCATTATGCAAAGGGTGTGTTGAGTCACAATAAAATTGAATGAAGCCTGACTATTTTGGTAGCGATGTCGAATGCTGCCCACTCACCTCCAGCACTGGACTTAAAGAAATCTTAATTTGTTTAATAAGACCTTGGAAAAACTTCACCTGTAATCAAACTTGTTTCCTTCAAAAGCCCTAAAAGCCATACATTTAAGGAGCACGAAATTAAGGGAATTTGTACTTTAGGTTAAAAAGCAGCCTCACTTGCTTTGATTCTTCATGCTGTCACTCCTGTGCCTGTGAAGCTGTATAAATGTATACTAAAATGAGAAAAATAAAACATACTGTACTCTCTCCTCCAGTGGAAGAAATCTTCTGATTCCCATTTCAGCCAAGAATATGTAATTTGATCTCTTCAACGGAAACCCAGAAGCCACTCAGCCGTTCATTAGCAGAGACGGTCCATAACCCCATGACATGTGCCTTGTCTCAGAAGCACTTTACCAGAAGATTTTGTGAACTCTGTCCTCTGAACTGCAAGGAATAATTAGCAGTTCATTGAAGTGTGAAAGAACTATGGCATAAAGGACTACCTCTGTCACAAGTCACATATCAGTATCTGGTGGCCATTAAAATATATTTAAATAGCATTTACACGGGAACAGAATGGCTAAAAGTATGGAAAAGTACCATGGTCACACTGATGTCTCAGTCTCATTTTCTGGTGGGATGTAGGCATGACCTAAATTCAAAGACCTGAATCTCTTTGGAGGTCAGAAAGTGACCCCCAGCTTCAGCCTGGAAAGGAGAAACTTAGTGAAGCCTAAATCTAGGATGCCTTTAGCTGATGCTCCCAAGAGGCTTTGAGAACTGCTATAAATGGAAAACTAACCTCCCTGTTGCACTAAGGCAGCAAGGATGGAAGCATACAGACAGTTAACTGAGGCAGAAGCAATGAGGCACATGGAGGACAACCAGGCTTTTGCAGGGCAGCTTAGAACACTGTGGTCTTGTTTGTTATTCTTCTGCCCAAGACCATGTTGCTGTCAGCCAGCGACACAACAAATGTCCTAACAATGGGCATCAGGGACATCAGTAGTCCCCAGCCCTGCTGTGGAAAGGTTATCTATCGATCACTGTCAACTAATATGGGAGTGTGGGGAAAACGAAGTCTGAAAGGGACATTTTGTTTTAACGTCTTGTTTATGAGGTAGTGCTTGCTGCTGCAATAAGGTAAATCATTAAAAGCACTAACCAAATTAAATTCCCAGATTCTGAAGGGTTTTTCTGAGTTCTTCTGTGTCTGTGAGTAGATAACTTCTTTTATTCTCAGTCATTTGGACAGTATGTTTTTAAAGGCACAAGAAGTGTGTGGATACAAGCTAGGGGAAATGGATTAACTATTTCCAGATCTGGTACTTGAAACTTCATTTATTTAGTTTGGATGATGTGATATGTAATTACTTATTGTTAAGATGGTGCACAGTGTCCAATACAAAAGCACTGGAGAAAAGTTACAGCTACTTCTGCTGGTTAAACCCTTTAAAAATGCACTTGAGGATATATTAATGAAGTCAGAACACTCCAATATTTGTTAAAGGATTTTTTCACCTTGTTTATCTTTTGCAGATGAAGGAAAGGCACGTTATGATTGCACATTACCTGTTACTTCTGCAAGGTTTAAGTAAAAGCATTTGCTTGTGCTAGGTGTTTCCTCATCTGCAAATATTGGACTAATGAGCAGCTCTCATAAGACTGCAGTGAAATCATTGAGAGGATTAATCATACATTTACTCCAGTTTCAAAACAGATTACGTTTGAGCTGTAGTGGAAGCAACATTGAAATTCATGAAATACATCACGAAATACATGAAATACGTGAAAGGCTTGAGGATCAGTTGCAGAAACCTAGTTGTCCAAAAAAGTTATAAGCTAGAAACTGGAAAGTTGTACAGTTTGGCAACTCAGTAGCATCCTCCTCTTCAGTGTTGCAACCTTACTGGTGCTTAGTAGTGTACCCTCGCTTTAAAAATGGGTCACCTTTCTTAGGTTGGCAGACTTCTATGGGAACCACATGGAGTCTGTATCCAAAGTAGCACCAATATTGACAGAAAATGTCATGTACTGCTTCTAAAACTTCCCTTTTATAAGGAAAAAGGGTATGTGACTTTAAACACTTGTTGTTAATAGAAGTGACAGTACAAAGAAAAAACGGTATTGAGCCAACCTATGGGAGTCTCGCTGGACCATGTTAAGGAGGAGTGTAATGTTTAGGTGGGAAAGGAGCAGCCTGAAACCAGCTTTGATTCCAACAGTTGTTTATTTGTGGAGAAAAAAGGAAACACTTCACAGGCTTTTAAAGTCAGTGCTGGGTTTTCTAGGTGATTACTTTTCTGACACACACATACAACAACTGGAAGAAAACAGTCAATAGTGACAGCCAGAAGAGCTTTGGTTCACTTAACTAAAATCCTCCAGAAAAATAGATGACTCTGAAAGGCTGGATATACATCAGCTGTGTTTTGTTAATAATAATGGCATTTTCATAGCTGTGTGCTGTACGCAGCTTGCAGTCACAGGATGGTTTCCACTTCTGAACACGATACTGGGGAGACTGATAATGTTTGGGGCCTTTTTTCTGGCAGAGGTTTATAGCTACTATGTCAAATGTTTGCCCACTTCAATGGTTAGTCAGTATTACCAAGTATATAAATCTTTTCTCTAGACCACCATGCATTGAGTGATGCCTTATGCAGAGAAGGACAACTTCACTGTTTTCTCATAGAGATGCTTTCTGCCTTTCAGATATTTTACTAGAAGAAATAACACTTTTAAAAGTATGTGGAATATTCATATACTTATTAAAGAGAACATTTCCTCAATGAACTTTTTGTGGTTTGCCTTCTTTTTTTCAGTAGCTATAGTAAGTCACTGTCCAATCAGGATGTTCCTTGGCACTTTTAGCCCACAGTTTAGTTCACTGAGCAGTGGAGTTTGACTTATGACTAGTAACTAAATAGCAAAATATTCAATGTCACTTGAACTAGAAGTCACAAGATATACACAAAGATTTAATTTATGTGACTGTCGCTTCGAATTCCCATCTTGTGCAGTCTTTCTGCAGCACAGGCCTGCAGTCAGCCGATGGGAGAGCTGCTCGCTCTCACTGTCTCATTCCTGGCCCACATTCACAGCTACAAGATTCACTACAGAGCTGAGGAGCCAGATGCTGTGACCGATGTGGACACAGCAGTGGATTTCTCCATCTTTTGCCACAATGTTGCATTTGGTTAAAATTAAAGAAAAACTACTACCTGCAAAGTTAAAAACCCTAAAACCAAACCAAAACCCAAAGCAACCCAAAGTAATACAAGAAATGAGAAATTTCCTTTAAGCTAGAAGTGTCCTAGGTAAAGCAGATGTGGGGAGTACATAACTTGTAATTTGCAGCTTTAAGCAAGTGATAATTTATACTACTAGTCAAATTGTAATTGTTATGGGAGAAAACAGTTTAAAATAAAAAAAAAAGCCAGAGAATAATGACTTTTCGAAGTCAGCAAGTTATGGAATTAAAATGGGGTTGGTCACACACTGCATACTTCTGTCATTAAATACAACTGAAGTTACAGTGCTGACAACTCTGGTATGAAAAAGTTTCCTGTTAACACAGATTTAATACTCTGATCAATGCACTATTTCAGTGGGGTAAAAACTTCTGTTGGATACCCAAGATATGCTTTGGGGTAGACTTGAGGTCTACAGTTTCATAGGCTTTGGGTGGCTAATCTCTGAAGATCTTTTCTAAGGTCTCTGTAACTGGTGTAAATCCAACTTTTCCTTCAATTGCAGGATTGTACTAATCCAAATGAACAGGATCAGAAAAAGGGGACCATAACACTGATGGGATGAAAACTGCTTGCCTAAACAATGAAGACTCTGAAAGCCCATCTCCAATAGCAGAGAAGATGAAGTCTATAGAGTCACTTTCCTGATCTCCTCTATGATCTTTGCAGACATACAAATTAAGATTTGGTCTACCCAGTGTCAGCTTGTACAATACTCTTCATCTGACCAAGGAATAGTGTCATGCAGCTCTCATTTATGTTGGTAGACAAATCAAGATAAGGTCATGGAGGTCCAGACAGAAGACATTATGCAGTATTAGAAGCTGGTTAGGTGGAGAGAAATTAGCTTTTACCTGGCCATACTTCTGATAATTTCCTTGTTTTCAGCACTGGCAAGTAAAACCTTATGATTAAAGCATTGTACCACATGGCATAAATATTAAAAAAAAAAAAAAAAGCATACCAGTTCAGCCCTCCAGAAAGGTAGTGGGCAGAATTACTTTAAGATGTGATACATTGGTGGGGAGAGCAGGTGGGATTCTTAGATACATATGAAAAGGAGAGTAATTGGCAAGTAAACAAGGTTTATGCATATAAAGCCAAAACCTGTTCATTAAAATGGAATAGTTTAATGACTCTGTGTATTTGTGTTGCTGACAAGGTTTTGGCAACTGGGGGGTTGCGGTGGTGGCCTCTGTGGGAGAAGATCAGGGGCTGCCCTGTGCCGGACACCACCAGTTCCTGCTGGCTCTATAATGAACTAGTAACTGATCTCCCCGCCTTTGTCTCGATTCAGGAGCTTTTTCATCATATTTTCTCCCCCTGTCCTGTTAAGGAGTGGGAGTGGGAGTGAGTGAGCAGCCGGGTAGGCATCTGGCAACCAGCCAAGCTCAACCCACTACACTGATATCAGAAAGTGATAAATGTTGCAAAAATAAGGTATATTCTTATTCTTTTTAGTACTTACATAACATTGTAGGGAAACTTAATTAAAATGCTGTAGCATTTGACTTCTCTTCCCTCCTCAGAGCGCATTCCTTCCCTTTCACTACTCTCAGTAGTACCTTTCCCTGTGAATATTTTATTTTCAACTCGCTCTGGAAAGTTGATAGCAGTTGTACAGACATGATGTAAACCACAACCATCATGGCCAGCTCCAAAACAGTATTACTTGCTTGCCATCTGAATGTTATCCTGTCAATTTAGAGCTGGCTCTTCAGGCTCTTTGGACTGCTGGGATGTGCTATTAGATCCACTGCTGGCAGTCATTTCATAGCATCACTAGCAATCCCACAGTCACTTCCTGCATGGCAGCATTCCTGCATAAAGCTATTTTCTGAATTGAGGAAGGGGGAGATGTTTAATGTTGTTTTTACATCCAATAAATGAGTCCAAGGAATGGAGAAAGACAATAAATTTGTGAAAGGTGTCATAGCTGGCTTCAAAGAGGAGCATCTGTGGCAGCTGACCAAAACGACAAGAATTAAACCAACCATCCAGCCATCCCTCAGCCTTCCTCATCAGCCACGATTCAGTATCAACCACCAAGGCTGACAAAAATTGTATGTCTCTAGACACATTGCAGAAAGCATCATGTAACGATGTCTCTGAACACTTCAGGCCACTGAAATGACCGTAGATGAGTGACATGAACATCCCATCTTTCAAACACCCTCTTGCACCCTCTGTTTTTTTGCCGTGTTTTTAATAGCCATCTTTGCATGATAGCCCATTAAAACAGATGAACACTGAACAGGTTAAAATCCATCCTTGGAACTGGAATGATAGTTATGGTCAGAGTTTGAGTGCTGCCAGGACTGAGAGCCAGGCTAGTCTGCCTGCCTTCCTGACGAAATAAACACATGGGCTGCCACAGCATTTCCTCAGACCAAGCCAGTAGCTTGTCAGGGATACAGCCTTCACTGTCAAGAAAAACAGTTTTCCACTGTGGGACCCCTGATGGCTGCCACTTTCTGCACATCCACCAACCATNAAAAAAACCAACCTGTAAGAAAGTAACAGCTACATGATTCTTAGGCAACTGCACTTTGCTATGATCCAATTTCATCTCTACAGCCAAAGATGGTCTCCAAGAAATAAGGATTTGTGTGCCTGTACAATATCTATTAGGGTGGGGGTTTTTTCATAAATATATATTTTTGTTTTCAGAAACACATAGGTAGTTCCTGAATTTACAAGTCCTCATTAAAAAGTAATTTTCCTGGTGAGCTACAAGTTTATTTTAATATCCCTTCCTATATTCAGAACAAGATTCAAACCAAGATACAAGATTCTGAAAGTGGTTGTCTAAAATGATGCCGTTTATTCCCTGCTAGGCAGTCAAATAACTGCTTGAATTTTCTAAAGTACTAAATACCTATCAGCTCAAATGAAGTAAATGGCACCAACTTGGTTGCTAGAATGGCAGTAAGTGTTTTGAAAAACAGATCTTTTTGGAAGTATCTGACTGTAGGCTTAGAAGTCTGTCTCCAAACACAGATATTTTTCATCTCAGACAGTCCATACTTTTGTAAGGGAGACAGTTATGGATGTGTTGGCTGCATATGCAGTTAGATGAGAAAACTGTATGCTTAGCAAAAAAAAAAAAAAAGTTTTTAGTCTTAAACCCTCAAACTGACACATGCTGACTGCTATATGAGACTGAGTATATGGGTATTTATATATGACTGCTATATGAGATGAATTTATGAGTGTGTATATATATATATGACTCTTCTATGAGACTATTATATAATATATGACTGTTATATGAGACCTATACAAGACTGTTACATGAGGCAGTTACTAGCTGCAATAAAATTCTGAGGACCCTAGTATACCAAAAAAGCCAATTATCTGATACAAGTATCTGTTTTCTTTCTAGAGACTTCCTCAGCAATTACAGTTTTAAATAACTTCCTTTTCCTCTTCAGTGATTAAAAAGCACCACTAACTGTACAAAACTTACCTTTTAGCTATAATTGTTTGAACACTGAACCAACCTCACTCCTGACTTACCCAGTAATTTCTGTCCCATATGGTTAATATCCCTAACTGTCTCCAGAGATCTGGGCAAGAACTTGGACTTCAACACACCAACAGGGTCTTCATGCTGAGGTTAGATAGTACAGCCTCATGAACATCAAATGAATAATTTTATTGTAATGCAAATAAGGATTGGCGTTAAAGTTCCTATGGAAACCCTGGTTCTAATTTTTCTGAGTTTGGAAGAATTAAAATGAAGACACCTGAAAACATTGGGGAAAGGATATGTCCAAAAAGATGGAAAAATTATGTGGGAATAAGCTGTAATTCCAGTAGGCTGGGGCCAATCATTTAAAGTGGTTGGAATACATGAGTGAAACCTGTTGAGAACATAAAACTCACCGTATTTGGCCAGTGCACAAGTATGAAGGTGATGCTATAGTGCTCCCTTTCTGGTCCCTTAGTGGAAGGTTGTTGTGCCATGACAGCCCTCCAGAGACATCTGGATTCTGCCTAGCTGCTGCCATATAAGAACACACATTGCAAAAGAGCAACAAAACCAAAGCATGTTCTGTCCCCGTTCCTCTACAGAAGAGGAAAACAGGTTGATCTGCATAAGGTGGAACCACAACAGAAATGTTTCTGATGGAGCTGTACAGCTGGAGCGTCTGTAGTGGCTTCTGTTGTGTCCAACAGGGTCCAGAGGCTCCATGGGCTCCATCTTCTGTTGCAGTGCTACTACTATTTTCTTCCTGTGCATACCGTTTTGTAGGTAAGGGCTTGAGAAATGAGTATGTAAAGGACTGCAACTTTTCCTTCTGAAGGGCCACTGCTTCCTCCTCTCTGTTATTGCACTCATTAACAAGTTATGGGAACTTGTCCTCTTTGTGTTGTCAGATTTGCATGAATCCAGCCGGTGGATTCAAATGGGGGAAGAGAGAGGTACACATGGGAGTGGGCATATATGCACATCAGCTGAGTGCAACCTCAGAAACCTCTTTTTCTTAAGCAGGCTAACGTCAGTCAGTCAAACTCAAGTTTCCTTTTCCCCTTCTCTGACAGTTCAAAGAAAGTGATGTGGAGGGATGCTGGGCTGCAGCTTTTTAACCACATGCTCACCCTTCTCAGACAGGGGTGAGACCAGAGCCGCAGAGACGGAGGGAGTGTTCACAAACCCTCTGCACATTATTCAGCAGCAAAACCTGAAAACTAGATCAGACTCAGGGATGCTTTCCAATCTCAAATCCCAAAGAGACAGATCTATGAGATCTATGGTGTGTTTCCATATAAACCTGTGGGGGCAAAGTTTAGATGCTGAACACACCAGGATACCCATTTAGGATTGGAATCTTTACTTTTATCCTTAGAGGCAATTCTTCTTAACTCTACTTTGTTTTTATCAGTATGATTCCCTTTTTTTCCCTCAGATACCTTCTTTGTGTGAAATATGTGTTTTTTCTATTATACAAGCATTATTTTCTTTCCCCTTCACGCTTCCATCTGTTGCAGCCAGCAAAACATCATATATCATTTGTAAAAGTCCTTTCCCCACTTTAACCACAGTTTTTAAAAGTTGTGTGTCTGTTTTGATTTTTAAAAATATTCCTTCTGGGCTGCATATGAGCAAGATCCATCTTGCCCCTTCCGCTTGCGCTTGGCACCTCCATCTCCACCTGCTTGGTTTGCAACTACAAAGGAAGGCTGAAAGCCCTTTCAGATGATGAAAGTGAGCTTGTGTATCAGAAGCACTCGCCTTTGGAGGCCATCCATCACTTGGGTTTTGAGACAGACAACAAAACGTGGTTTATTAAACAAAAGTCTCATTTTGCCCAGTCAGAGAAAAATATGGGCCAAGAAAATGTCATGAACACGATCACATTCAAGCTCAGACTTAGGTGAGAGGCATTGAGCCACTTATTTAGGTAAGGTGTGACACAACTTTTGCAATGTCACTGTTTCATTGAAGCCACAGCTCCTGGAGGCCCCTGGTCTACAGGACTCTCACTTTTTAAAGTAGGTTTCTGGTTCTCAGACTTGTGGGGAAAAGCTTATGACCCAATTCAATGACACAACTTCAGAAAAAAAGCAAACCTTTTTCTTGTTATTCTGTTTTTAAGTATACAGTGTTATGTGTCCCCATGGTATAAATCCCAGTCCCAGTCAGCCCAGCTGCAAGTGAGTGACTGTAAATGAGTGAACGGGCTTTCAGACGGGGGGGTTAAAGTGGTCAAGCAGGAATTTTACCTGCCTCCCCCTTGTGCCACTAGTTTTGTGGACCTGACAGAGGGACTGCCGGCTGAGGAGAGGCTGCGTGATCTGACAGCTCAACACTTGTGGTAGGAACTGCACTTGTATCATAAAAAACACTGCTGTGCAAGGACAACTTGAACAGTACTGTAGACAATAGACTTCTTTCAAAACAATCCACATTTAAACACTTTATATTTGCAGTACTGTTTGAATTAGATCAGATCTGAATTTACTTTCTCCATTACTTTTAGCCACAAAATTTACTTCACCTCTTTCAGTGGAATTTTTCCATTAATGGCAAAAGCAGGAGAAAAAAAATTTTTGTGCAGGTTTATACAAAATCCTGTCAGGTATGGTGAATTCAGCAACAATAAATATTTTTCCCTTTAAAAAAAAAAAAAAAAAAGAGAATGTTTTAAGGGAAACGTGTATTAAAATACCTCAGATCTTTCCCACATTTCACAACTTTAAAATACAATTTCCCTCACTGAACTGCAGGACTCTCATTTATGGCTTCCACTGTGAAAATAAGAACATCTTGCCTGTACTTAATCATAAACTGCACCAATGACAGAAAGTGTGCATGGACATGTGTCTACTCCTTTCCATACTCAGGAACTTTTATGCAGAAACACATTCTCCACCAAAATTGGAGAAAGAAGGCTTTTCCCTTTGGAGTTTGCACCTTGGGTAAAGTAAACCTCTTGAGCCAAGCAACTCTACATTTTTCATCTTTCTTTAGAATAAACACAACAAACAAACAAACAAACAAAACCAGCCACAGCACAACGTGCTATGAGCACTAACAATTTCCTCTCTGCCATGCCCGGCCCTCACTCTTTCCCTCCATCTCCGCTAGCACAAACAGGTCTCCCTGCAAGCTCGCTGACTTCTTAGATACTGATGTATTCTCCCTGTGTTGAACCTTTTGCTAGAAAATAGCAACTTTTGTCCTTCTCCTTGTTCTCCTCTCTGCCCATCCATAAACCCTGCCTTTGGCACTGGTCAGGCTGTTGCTCAAACAGGTCTCCCTGCAAGCTCGCTGACTTCTTAGATACTGATGTATTCTCCCTGTGTTGAACCTTTTGCTAGAAAATAGCAACTTTTGTCCTTCTCCTTGTTCTCCTCTCTGCCCATCCATAAACCCTGCCTTTGGCACTGGTCAGGCTGTTGCTCAAACAGGTCTCCCTGCAAGCTCGCTGACTTCTTAGATACTGATGTATTCTCCCTGTGTTGAACCTTTTGCTAGAAAATAGCAACTTTTGTCCTTCTCCTTGTTCTCCTCTCTGCCCATCCATAAACCCTGCCTTTGGCACTGGTCAGGCTGTTGCTCTGAACTGCAGTATCTCCTGTATCTCTACCCAAGCCACTTGCCCAAGGAAAGCTGGAATTGCTGTTGGAATTACTAAGAGTTTATGTTGGCAAAGGAGCCAACAATAATTGTTTGTCGATTCAGCTGCAGCCTTGTTGCTGATGTCTCACAGCAGAAATTCGTATTTGATTAGCTGCCCATTAACTTTAACCTCTCCTTTGTCTTTCCTGCTACAAAACAGTCTCCCCTTGCAATGACTATCCTTGTTTGTGATTACTTCTGCTCAGACACATTAGCATTCCTGTCGTGAAACTGAATTTCATTTTGTTCCATTCTGGAAGTACCATCTAATCTCTGATCTCACAGCTGCAGATTTTTGAGACCATGGCAGGTGTCTGCAGCAGTGTTTAACTTCCTACCTTCTGGAAATTTAATTACCACGCTATTTACCACTATCCTTGCTTGAGATGACTGGAATAATCAAAACGCGTGGAATAACTGAATATTTTTCTTTGCCTATCTCACTGGCCATGGAGGGTTTCATTGGGCCACACGTTACCTCCAGTAATGTCAGTTACACAACAGGGAATGGTCATGTGAGGGCCAGGTGGGAACAGTGTCACAGTGAACTCAACTAAGACCCATCTTCTGCCTTGCACTGGGGATGCAAAACTTCTTGGGAGAAAGACGAATTGGGGGAATTGGTAGGTGACTTGCTCTGTTGCAGGTCAAGTTGTCTTTCTCCTCATCTACATCATCTTAGCTTGCATCGCTGAAACATGTATGTCCAGCCCTTTAAAACACCTATCACATTTATCAATAAAGTATTGATATGGACTATGACATGAGTAAAGGTTATCTGACCCTTGATTAAATGTTGAACATGAATCATGGGAATGACATTTTATTTGGATTATTTACAAGAAGGGATATTGCAAGACATGGCCTTGATACTTCCTGTGTCTCTCATGTTCTGATGGACTTTATATACAGTATACGCATCCTATAATAATCAATGCACCAGTGCTCAGAAATGAAAATGAAAATGAAAAGCTCACATCAGGGAGAAGTTTGGGAATGGAGCTTTTGAAAGAGCAATGTATTTTTGTACTGAAACACAAAATAGAAAAGAGAAGAGCAAGGCTTCAAGGCAAAAGAGAGCTAGTGTGTTTATGACCTAGTTACAATGTGGTACCTTTCTCTTCTGCTAAGTGCATTGATTTCTTGGTCACACTCTTGTAATGTAAATAGGGCAGCTGCAAATAAACTATTCCTCTTCTCAGTTACAAGCAGGTTTTCAGCAAATCAAGAAGGAAGAAAACGCAATTCACATCTAGGCAGCCGATGAGTTTGCTTGTTTGTTTCAGTTTTTCCTGCCCTCCCCAAAAGAAGCTCTTGTACGCCTCTAAGTTTAATAGGATACGGGGACACAAAATTCAGGGCAATAATTTTCATGGATTGTAGCTTTCTTTTATGCATTCAGATCCTTTTTTTAAAAAACCATATAAACGTGGGAGCGCTACTATTTCTTATGTCTGGAAGGCAAAAGATTCTTAGCTGCTGTTGACACTTTCATATACAAAGCAGCAACCTGCAGAAAGATGGCTCCTTTATGAAATCCAGCTTTATCAAAGCCGACAGCTGTCAGCTTCTTACCCGCAGCACACATGAGGAGCCGTGCCCCGGCCCCCTCACGCTGCACCAGGGATTATCCCAGGGTTGATGGCTGCCCCCAATCCTTCCTTCCCACGAAGCAGAAACATGAGGGGCAGCTGGCAAAGGCCTCTCCGCTGCTTCTTAAGGCGCAGCCAGACTTTGCAGGGTGAGGACTGTCCCCCATCCTAGCCCAACGTGTCCCTTGCCATCCTTGGCTCCATTGCTCAGAGGCTTTTGCGCCCTAGAGACCTGTGTGCAGAGACCTTGGGGGTGCAGGTGGGCCCCTGCACCCTCAGGATGGGGCTCAGCTTCCTGCCCACACTGAGGGTCTCTGCAGGTTGAGCACACTGGTTATGGTTCTTCAGCTTCAGCTCATGGGAAAAGGGGCTGAGGCAGCAGTGACCGTACCAGCCCCGCAGCAGCTGTCCCAGCCCCCTGTCCTCCCAAGCACAGTGCAGATGCCTGGGTCCAAGTCACATGGATGCTGGCTCCTCGCTCCCAGCACAGAGGCAGAGCCTTGATGTCCCTCACTGCCTGAAGCACGGCCATAAATCTATGAGGGATCAAGGACTAGGCAGTCTCATGGAAATGCAATGGCATCAAAATGTCTCGTGGTAAAACATAGCCGTGGCAAAGGGTACAGGGTGAACCTCAGAGAGGAATCCTGCCTAAGTGGAAGTCAGGCTTTCATGGACATCATTGACCCCATAAGACATCTCTTTCTTTCCTTTCTGGACTAAATGAACATGAGTTTTGGTATGGAAAAAAAAAAAAAAAGGATTTTTCTGCTTTCTGTCTTTTTTTCTGTTCTTTCCCCCCTCTCTTCTTTTTTCTGCCTACAGCCTTCCCTATCCCTCAATGATCCCACTACGGTGAGACTGAATCATTAATAAACTGCTTTCCAAAGAGTAGCCTGCAAGCAGCCACACTACTGACAAGCCAGACTTCTCCTAGAACTGACTGGCGACTGCTTGTCTTCCCCCACGGACACCAAGGATAGCAAGAAGGCACCCTCCTGCTGCATAAGATCTACGGGCACTATTCAAACACCACAACCACAGTCTGCACTGGGCACTGGCTTGATAAAACAAGAGAGAGCCATGAGACAGCAGTTTTCTTTCCCCTGTGCTTTGCTGCTTCTTCTGCACATGATATTTAAAGAGCATTATGGGATTCTGTGCACTTAATAACCGCTCCCTCAGAAGGATTTGGTTGCTGAATACAAATAAGTAGCTATGTGATTAGGTTTCATGCATTTTGGTACATTTTATTACATTTTCCATTACCTTTTTTATTTTTTTTTTTTTCAGAAAAAGGAGAATTCAAGCAGGGAGGGAATACTTTCTCTGCCAACAGTCTTACTGCCAGCTTCATATCTTGCAAACTCCCAGGGTAATGCTTGTCCCTCAAGACGTGTGGCTGATTTTTTAATTGCAAAGACTTGTATTTCATAAGTGTATTTGAGGAAGCCTGCCACCATCATCTCCAATTATCTCAGGCTGAAAAGTCAGAGGCCTAAGCAGATACTGGCTACTCAGATGTTGGTAGTGTTTAAATTCTGCTTACAGCTGGGAGGAGAAAACTGTCACTTTTTACCTCCATGCTCTGTTCCCTTACCTGACAGCCTCCCTCCACCCAAACTGCTAGCTCCCTCAGCTTCTCTTCTCTACCCAATCTCCTCATCTTGCTCCTTCTCCCATGCTACCTTTTCTCCATCAATCACATGGAGGCTTTTCTTTCTTACCTTGCCCTCATCATCTCCTTTCCATCCTGCTGTGTTGCCAGTAGACTCTATCTCATGTCCCTCTCTTTTGTCTTGCTCCATCTCTGCCCTGCACTCTCTGGACCCTCTGCCGCTCTCCTGTCTTTGCTCACCTTTCTGATTTATCTCTACCCTTACCCACACCTGCCCCCCTGCCCCAGTTGCCCTTCTGCTGCCACTCCCACTCTTTTCCTTGCCTCACTGCCTTCCACTTCTCTTCTGGCTGATCCATGGTTTGAGGAAAATATTACCATGGCTGTGTAATCACCGAGGAAGCAAGCATACGTTTTTGCTGCAGAGAATCTGCCTATGTAGCACACATACTACATCTCAGGCGTGGGTGCTTCATATCCATCAGTACATCTGCAGTCTGAAATTAGAAATCTGAAATCTTAATTGTATGCTATGCAACGGGGCCAAAATGTTGCCATGGTGAAATAACAAGAGGAAGGATCAATGATAAGACTTGGAAAAATGAGATTTCACTGGGGTATAATGTCCCACATGAAAAAAAGCTCAGACTACCCCTGTACTACAGTGTCTCTATTTTGACCAGAATAAAGGAGGTTTTGTTCCCATGTCCCAGCACCCTCCAGCTTTTGGGACTGAGGTGATCCAGAATAGGAGCATCTGCAATGTTTTTCACCATTCCAGAGAGCTTTGTGCCCCTGTGATGTTATGTTTTATCCCTACTCGACACTCAGCACTCCTCCTGACAGCGTGCCTGTGAAAGGCACAGCGCTGACAGTTACCATAGGGGCTGGCAGCTGTATCCAGCCAAAATTGCTCCTCATGTCTGCTGGGGCTGGGACTGAAAGTAGTGGGCTAAAATTATAGACAGGAAAGTTTTGGCTCTTCCTTAGGAAAAACTCTACAGGATTAGATTTAGTGAAGCTAAGCAGCCAGTTGCTCCAGGATTCCAAAGAGACCCCACCATGGGAGGGGTTTGGGAAGAGGTCAGACCAACATTACTCAGAGTGTGTTTTGGTAGAGATCCTGCCCTAGGGCAGGGGATGACCTGGATGACCTCCTGGCCCCTGACAGGCCTATTTACTCTGAATCTGTTTGAGAGTTTTCTCGTGGCCATTTCTGTGGCTGTGTGAAATGTCAAGGAGTTTCCTTCTACTTGACTCTGACTATCTGTCCATCTCCCTTTAAAAGCACACGTGTTATAATGTAACTGAGTATGTTTCCTAAGTGCTAAGATTTAATTGCAAAGTATTTATTTATAACTCTTAAAGTTCTCTTAGTTTAATATCTGGATTATATCTATTTTACATCTAACCAAGAAGCCGGACGTTTTCTACCATCCCTCCCACAAAGCTGGATTTTGCATGGAATCTGAGAAATGCATTAATTTCACTGTAACTTCTTTAAATTTTTAATGTTCTAGTCAGCCTATCTGCCTGATAGCTTAATTACTCCTTTGCTCTTCCCAACAGGCTGCAACAGAGTGGAGCTTCTGACTATTTCCTGACCTTTTCTTTTTTTCTGTTTCATCCCAGTTAAACTAGGATGTTTTTTCTGAAATTTTGGATCATTTGCAAGTGGGCATTGCTATTTTTTTTCCTTCTTATTATTTGTACAACTCTTTTTTTTTTGTTGTTCTTTCTAGAAGGTAAACAGAGTTTTTAGACCGTGCTCAAAAGCTATTTCAGCGCCTTTTTCAGCAGAGGCCCTATTGTACTCTCCCCTACAGAGAGCCAGAGAGCCTTTGTCTGTGGACATATACAATATCAAAAGTATGTTAGCTGTAGAAATATTGAGAGATGTTTTCTTTCAGAGTCCGGTCAATGCTGTCGCAGGCTGGATTCCCCCAATGGGCCACGGGGTCCTTAAGGGTCAGGCAGGTGTACTGGGTATACACCCATATGTATATGGACAAAGAAAGGCTATAAAGGGATGATGAATAGGGAAAGCCCTGACTCCATCCCATCCTGCCTGTTACCAGCTGAAGCAGGCAGCCTGATGCCTGCAGAAAAAGTAAACTGAGTGGCCAAGAAAACAGCTCTTCTTCTGCAGCAAGGTCACGGCTGTGACATTGTGGGTACAGCCGTGTCACAACAGATAGAGTATCAGCCCAAGTGCCAGTACTGCAGCTGTGTCACTCGGGATGCATCTTTGCACAGCAGGGTGTGCAGTGTGGCAGCCACCAGCTTCACCATCCTGTTTTCTTTGTAGCTTTTCTGATGCTGCAAAAGTAAGTTGGAATTTCCTCGGCCTGGTTTGATATAACAAACATTTCTGGTCCTGTGCCGTCCTTTCAATGATCTGCCAAGGCTGGGACACATCCAGCATGGGATAAGCAATGCCAAACCCTCCGGGCAGCTGCCTCACCAGTGGTCCATGTGGCATGGTGCTGCTTGGCTGGGAATGTTGCTCACACCCAAAACGTGTTCACACACGTGTCCAAGTGCAAGTACACTTCTTCAAGTGTCCATTTTCAAGTCCCTTTAGAGGAGAATGAGATGGTGGGAAAGAGTTAGAGGGTTTTCATGACGACAAATTATTTCAGACTGCTCTAATTTCTTTCCTTGATGGGGTAACAGGCCAAAGTGCAAATGCGGTGTTGAAGTTGTTAAGGCTTTTTGACTGTCTCATGCAACATTTTCAGGGGAATATTGGAAATATAATCAAGATAATAATGTTTAAAAATGGATACAAGACTAGTTGAAAAGCCCTCCTTAAAGAATAGTTATGGATATTCCACTGTCAGTATGGGAGTGCATTTCCAGTGGGGTCAGTCCTGAATATGAAATATTTTCAATGACGGCTTGCATGATAGAATAGACTATACACTTATAAAATCTGAGCATTTACCCAGCTAGCAGGGGTGATAAGCACCTCGAAGGACAGGATAAGAATTCAAAATGATCTTGATAAATTGAAGGACCTGAAATCAATAAGATGAAATTCAATAAAGACAAGTGCAAAGTGATACACTTAGCAAGGAGGAATCAAATGCACAAATACAAAATGAGGAATAACTGGTGAAGCAGCAGCTCTCCCAGAAGAGGCCCTGGGGGCACTGTATACCATGAGCTGAATATAAATTAGCAATATGATCATGCCTTAAAAATGGCTGATGGCATTCCCAGATGTGTTAATATAAGTTATTACAGGAAGTAGTTGCTCTTATTTACCTTGTACTGGCTAGGTCACCCACAGACTACTGCATCCCGCTCTGGGCAGCACATTTAGCAAAAGAGCAAAACAGCCCAGAAGAAAGAAACAATAAAGATGAGAGAACTGCAGAATGTAATCTATAAAGGAAGACTGAAAAAACTTTTTTTTTGTGAGAACAAAGACCATTTTCGGATATATAAAAAAAGCCCTTTGCAAAAACCACAATCAAATGAATTGTTTTGCCAGTTGAAGGAGACAGGAAAGGTTGTTGTTGGCTTGATTTGCAGAAAGAGTGAAACAAATTCAATATTAGTAGAAATTAAGGGATGATAGTTCAGCACTGTATTATACCATATCCTCATTGGGGTAGGTGGTATTGTAGGCAGCTTTTAAGACTGATTGGAGAATTAACTTCTTGTTCTGGTCTAGGTATATCCATCTTACTTCACAGTAGGAAAATTAATTGAATAACATTTTTTCTGTTCTTGAACACTATCTGAGGCAACTCCAACTACAACTCCATTTTCAGTTCTTGCTTTAGTAGTAGTCTTGCTCAGCTGTTAATTTCAACAAAAATCCTGTAGTTAAGGGATGGACTGAAAGTGCCCTTTTTAAAATTGTGTTGATATGATGTTGACACAAGGGTCAATTGCTTTCTGAGTACACATTGCAGTATTGGATAAACACAGCATAAAGTCATAATTCTAACCCATTGGATCTACAATTTAAGATGAGAAATCAAATGAATGCAGGTATGTGGAGATGCAGAAGGACTTCAGGAGACAATATTAATCAGCATTGGCAGTGGCCATGGGAGCAATGTACTCAGTAATTTTTGTAGGTATTGCAGCCAAGGAGAATGCTGAAGTAGGATCTGAAGGGGAGTAAGAAAGTACCTTTGCGGGATAGTCTTTTCCAAGCAGTAGATTAGAGAAAAATGTAAAATATTGATCTGAAAGTGTGAAAGGCTGGTGACAGAGATTGGTATTAGGGCCAATGAGAAGAGTGGGTTTTTTTTCTTTTTAGAGGATGAGAAGATCCCAGAAAGAGACCCTGAGAAGAAAGCAGATGCTGGTACACTAGGGTTAATGTGAACATACAAAGACAAGGTTGTTATTGTTAATGTGTCAGGTTGGGAAAATCAGATGTATGTCATTTTTCTACATGGATGATAGTTAGAAAGACTGCTTTTGTTTGAGATGTGAGGTGACAGCTTAATACCTGGGCAAGAATTTCAGTCGCATGGATGGATAAGAAAGGCTATATCTTTGATATGTTATGTGAAAGAGTCTTGCATAGTCTTGATGTAAGAACTGAGAGAGAATTCATGTAATGCCCGGGTAACAAGGCTAAGTGACAGGCAGGATAATGGAATTGCCAAAAGCAAGGGAGAAAGCAGCAATGGAGAGGAGTCAGGAAGAGAGCTAAGAAATTTTCCTTTGAAAAATTGAGGTTGGATTGGTAGTGGAAAATCCGACACTGGATGCTGGGAAGACAAGCCAGATCTGCAGCTAAGAATCACATTTCTAGGTCCTATGCCTTAACGCCTCTACTATTCTCTCATATGCCCTAACTCAGTGCTATTTCTGAGTAGGGCCAAGAAGGAGGAAGCCCTCTTCCCAGAAACTGATGCCATAACTGGGTGGGACTATGAACTTCTTGTCACCTAAACCAAATAAAAGTATTTCAGATTCTCTTCTCTAGGCTCGGGGAGGCTTTATAAATCTTTCAAGTGTCCATCTGTTACTGAATGCTGTAATTTTTGCACATCTTACTCCGGTCTGTACGTAGCCTCTTTCATACTTAACCAATACATAAACTCTGTAATGCGTTTCTGGTACACCTCAACTCATGATAAGCGATGTTTGCCCTGGGATGATAGATTATATGCATTTCTTGTCTACCTCACTAACCAAAACCACTACCTAGAAGTGAGCACACCCCTCTCCTGTAGCTGTTAGGTGAGGTCTGGGACATGAACCGTGTGTAAAGCCCCAGTGCTGGGGTCTCAGCAAGGCTTTCTGCTACCTACCGAGCAGATGTCCGTGTTGCTCAGAGGTGGATGTACCGTGCCTCTACGTAATCGTGTGTGATAAGGTGGGAATGACAAGAAGATACTCACCCACAAAGCTCCTTATCTAAGCGGGGAAAATGCTAATAAGGGAAAGACGGCTGTCTGTGACAAAAATCTCCAGAGACAACCTGTGAAGTTAAGCACAAGTCATTTGGGTTACGTGACTTTTTTTTAACTGCCTTTATTATATTCAGAGTACCACTTAACATTTCCTGAGGGAAAGACTAATATTTATTAGCTGAAGTGTTATGAAATTATCCTAATTTTATGGCTTGAGCAATGAAGATGTACAGTGGGTAACATTTATTCTCTCAGAGAGAGACCTGGAATTCATCTGTAGAATAACTGTTCTCTTCTTTCATTATTAATAGGCTGATGTTATTCCTAATCTTTTTAAGTTTATCTGATTTTTTTGATTGAAAATCTACTTTTTTTAAGATTTCTTTTGATAATCTCGGATGTCTTTTGCTATGAATAACGAAAAAATACACAATGTGACTGTAGCAAGAGGACACTTACTTAGAGCAGGCAGATAAGCTGAGTCATGGGGAGCACATGCCCTTTTTCCTCTGTCGTGCTTTCCACAAGGCCTCCCAGCATCACTGGCCCTGGCTCTGCTCCATGGAGAAGAACACAGCATAGCAACTGCCTACATTCAGATAGAAATCTTACAAGGTACAAGGTCTCTCCTTTTTATACTGTGAAAATACTTCTACTGTTAGAGTTCCTTATATGCTTTAAAAAATTTTTCTAATGGTCTTGCCATCTATACCAAAATGCTGCTATGAATTTTATAAATTGATGTCCAAGTCATGAAATGAGATAACTAGTGGAAAGGGAACCAAGAACTGCCTGTTCCAGCTTGAGAGTCTCTTTTCTAGGTGTAATTTTCTCTATTTCATTACTTATCATTCAAAGATCATAAAATATCTTTTCATGACCCTTCTGTAATGTGCTCTGTTGCACTGAATTTAAAAATTGAGATTACAAATATAGAATAAGGAGGAAGAAAGAGACTCAATTTCAGCTCCAGTGAACAGGCTTTATTTCCTCTCACTTCTTGCTGCTTTTATACGCCAGTCTAGCTCCAATGACACTGGAGATTTATATCTGCAGCCATGGCAGAAGAATTGGCCCGGGCACTGAGGGAGATGAATACTTCAGAAACAATGGAGAAATAGTTCAAAAACCTCACCACCATTTCTTTCTCCATAGCTGTAGAGGGTTTGCATTCCCTTCATGAACAAACTGCAAGGAAATGTACCTAATATATATTCGAGAAATATCAGCTAACGTCAGCCAGTATTTGCAGCTTCTCAGAAGTTTCAGAGTAAACTGAAAAAAGCTTTGTGTTCTCGGCCCAAGTAAAATGTCACAAGAGCTTTAAACATGGTGTCAGGCTACCTGCTTCTTTATGTTTTAGGCTACAACTAATTTAACAACCCCCACATAGTTTTCTATCAATGCACGTCTTGGGGAAAAAAGTGCACAAGCCTGTCTTTTTTCTATGCCATTGTTGCATCCCCAGGAAGGAAACAAATGCAGACCTGCCGTGTATCACAACAGCCAGTGCAGCGGCCCTGTCATGGGATGCTCCTTGTCACCGGGATACTTTCACATCTAAGCGATTCAAGCTTGCTGAGGTGCCCGTTCTTGCTCCATCTTTCTCACTTCTCACTCTGCGGACACATTTTGGGTCCCAGACATAGAGAGGCTTGCACTCCGTTAAAAAGGGGTGAAGAGCAGAAGGAACCAAAGCCATGATAGTGGGACTGGAGCCTCATAAAAAATATCTGCAGTGACAAATACCTTGGTGCAGACAAGAAGGGACAAGGCTTGTGGGCACCTCTCCTTGTGGCAGACCCCAAGAGAAGCCAGGAGGGCACAACAACCCCAGGACCCGCGGGTTGGTTAGCACCTTGCCGAGCTGCTGAATGGGTGCCGCCTGCTGTCAGCCACAATGACACAGCCACGGCAGTTAGGATCCTCCAAGTGCTCTTGTATTTCTGATCTCAGATGGGAGTGGGACAGAATATGTAAAATGCAAATGAAATAAGGCGCAACTCGTTAATCACAATGTGGGGTTACTAAGCAAATTGTCATTAATAGCCTATGCTAGGAGAGAACTAGAATCATGACCTTTTAGTCATTTCACATACGAGGACAGAAAATACTCTACATTTATACCCATTCTGGAGTTTTTAAAAAAACTTCGATGTGCAAGTTGCCTTTATATTTTTTTCTGTTAGTCAAATTTCCAAGGTTTATAGTAACAATCTGCCTAACACTGTTTTATGATAGGTACAAAATTCTTAAAACCATTTTCTAAAATTCTATTTTTTATAGCCAGGAATTTATAAGACCTTTAAGCATATTCACTTTTTAAGTAAACATGTGACACTACAGGGCTGTTATGGTTTTTGGCCAAATCGGCCAATGGCCGGCAACAGATATTCCCCCTTAGCCTCTTGTGCACGGGGAGGAGGGGGAGAGATAAAGAGAGATTTATGAGTTCAGAAGAAACTAAACTAATGAAATATTAATAATAAGATAAAAAGGACAATAATGAAATAGATACAGTATATACAAAACCGTATGATGTCACCAGCAGGCACTGGGGAAGTCCCAGGCTGGACTCAGCGACAGGTGGGAACCAGGTTCCAAAGTTGGAGTCAGGAGCACACAGACTGGGATTAAAGGCAGATGAACAGACAGGGTCCTCCTCGGATGTCAGCCATTGAAGAAAGAGAGTTGATCCTTTGATGCCTCAGCTTTAATACTGAGCATGGGGCAGATGGGATGGAATACCCCTGTTGGTCAATTTTGGGTCACCTGTCCTGTCCCCTCCTCCCCACAGGTGGGACCCCTCTACGTCCCTCCGCTTCCGACCCTCTAATGGGGCAAATAACAAAATTAGCTGACTTTGGTTGTTATAGCAATAAGTATAAGGAAGAGCCTTTCTGCATACCATTCCCTGGCACAAACTGTCCTATCTCTCTGAACAAACCGTTTCAGACACACCATGCTGTTGATTTCAGAGAATTAGAAGAGGCCTAGCTAAGAAATAAAATTAGTGAACAGAAAGTTGGTTCTGTTTTACCTCAAACCAGGACAAGGGCAAACATTAGTGAAATAAAACATCAGGAAGATGTTAAATGCTCGTGCAACATTGACTGAAAAAGATAATTAAGATTTTAAAAATAAAAATGAGACTGAAAGAAAAATTCATCACTGGAAATCAGAATGCTGTTGTGTGGGATGTTGCATGTATAAAAACATAGTTGCATATTTTTCGTATAAAAGGGAGATAGAGTTTGCACTGAGATGTAGATATACCCTAGACACACCTTTTGTATCAACAGTATTTTGTAATTAACTGTTTATCTTACTATAATATTTGACCATCTTCAAATTGCATAAACATGGACAATTAACATAAAAAGGAGTATTTGGGATCATTCTTATAGTTACTAAAGGAGGTTACCATTACTTTTTTCACTACATAGAGCACAGATTTCAAGTGTATATTTTTAATATTTTTTGTCTCTTTATAAACGCACAATTCTTGAAGCATTAAGATCCAATCAGGATCTGTTTCTGAACCTGTTAAGCAGGAAAACAAGCACAGAAAGAGAAATCAAAGATCTCGGTTGTTACCTGGCACACTTCTAGCCAGCTCCCAGCCTCCTGTTTCCATGGCTATCTGAAGCTGCAAGTGCTGCTGTGGTGCTTTGCATCTCCTAAGAGTGTCTTCAGACAGACAAAAACGAAGTCATAATCTTTCTGTATTGAAAACAGGTCAAAAATGGGATCAGAACTTGCAGAGAGTGGATAACTTTAATTTGTAAATACACACTTTCTTGGCCTTGACCCTGGGAGGGAGGAGGTAAACAGCAGGACTGGCTTTTCTGGTTCAGATCCAGTGGAAAACGCGGAATATATCTTGTCACATTTTCTTCAGTGACAAATCCAGGACTTAAACCTTTAATTTACCATTTGGATTTAACTTCACTTTTAACCAAAATCTAGACCTGATGGATATAAAGGTAACCTCTTCTTCAGCTGCGGGGGCTACAGTCTCAAAATGTGAAAGGAGATTAATGGGCACAAAAGGAAGTCCCCAAAATTCCCTCAAGCAATAGAGTAACCTCAGCCTTTTGGAAAGGAAAACAACCTTCATTTCAATGGGGCAGCAGGGAGACAATACCAGGTTAACTTTCCTACTGGGAGCAACATATCTGAATTTCTGACTCTTCACCTCAGGGACTTTATCATCAGAGTCAAATGTCACCTTGGGGCTAGCAGGTACTGCTCTCCTCTTTCCTGCTCCCTCTCTCCTGGACAAGAGGGTTACTCTATTGTTGTAAATTCATAAGCTCCGTAATTATTCTCAACTATCCATCCTAAACATACCTACACATTGTAGAAAAATTCTGAATTACTGTAGTACCATGCAACCTTTAATTAAGGGTTTGACTTGACCTCATAACACTAGTGACTGGAGTTAATGTCATTTTTCTATTATAGGCATGGAAAAAAAGGGGGTTCCTACCTTTGCTTAAAAAGCAAGGGGACCCTGAAGCTTTTGAAATAGCCTAGACAGGGAAGCACAGTCCAAACCCCAAAGTAACTGTGCTAGCTTGAATTTGACAAAATCCTCAGGGACTGTAACAGAAAGTCAGCATGAGAAGGAGACCTGGGACCCTACTGGACAGCTTTTCCAAGGACTCTCTGTCTTGCAAGGCCAGTTCTAGTCCTGGCACCTTCATAGGTGCAGACCACATTTACTCTAGACTTTTGTCGTCCCTCAGCCGCAAAAAATGGAAACGAGATTTGTCCCACATCCCTTCTCTTTTCTTGCCCGACCCATTTTCAAGACAAAAATGCAGCCTGACTTTTGAGCCAGACTCAGTCCTTGCTAGATTTGGGTCGATGATAGGAACCAGCTCATCCGGCCTTCATTTAATGCCGTTTGTAAGTCCTGCCTTCTAATAACCCTAAATTGCCATTAATTAGGCATTGGATCGTGGCACAAAGCTCATTCAAAGACTAATACGTTTTCTGTCTCTCCTATGCTTCAGAAAACAAATAATCCTAGAGCAAGAGTCAGCCCTTTACCCAGCAGAGCCTGGTTATCCCCATGGCTAATGCGCTGAAGGCTCTGGCCCCGCCGTGTCCTGGGCTGCCTCCCTGTGTGGGAGGGTGACAGCTGCTTTGCTGAGGCTCTTCTCTCCCCGCACCTCCCCGAGCTAGGACACAGGGAGCAGCATTTGTGGCAGCGCAACAAAAAAAGCACCTTATACAGCCTGGGTGGACTGAGTTGTCTCAAACAGACCGGCTTGCTTAATATGAACTGAACAGGGAAAGGGACTCTCCGTAATCCAGCTTGAATGACAAATGGTAAACTATCAAAGGTGAAATAACAAGGACATGTAAGTGAAAACCAAACCAAATCACCCTTTTAGCACTACGATTTGCTTTAGGGATTCCCAAGCTTATCGTCTGCTCCAGGAATATGTTCCAGATGCTTTTTTTAGAAATATTTCCCCATTATTTGTAAGCAGCCAGAAGACAATTGTCAGGCTTATGGAAGTGTTTATTCCTCTTAACAGAAATACTTACCCCGTGAGCATTTACCTCTGAGCTAGCTGGCTGGACTTCTTTATGGTCAATGGAGAGTGATAGGCATGCTGAAGGTCTCATCCCTCTCATCCTAGGGTAAGGGTTGTGAAATACATGGGAGGGATCCTGCAGCAGAAGTGCCAATTTCTTTCCACTGACAGTAATTGGAGACCTACACAGTGAGGTCAGATTAATGGCCTACAATGTAGGCATCTCTGTTTGTACAGATAAATTCTCCATCAAGAATCATGCTGAATTTTTTCTGTTATAAATAATTCGATTCCTCTATCCCATCTCTTGCTTGACAAACAAAACAGCTTGTCAAAGAAAGGTTAAACTAGAAGGTAAAAACACAGGTGGAAATTACTTTAGTACAAGGATTAGTTTAACTGTAAGATAGTGGCATAAAATTAGTTCTTCCAGCATACCACTAAACACAGTATTTTTCATCCACATCTGAAACATGCAACTGATTTTAATGATGACTGACATAGATTTTGGCTGGCTTTTCCATTTCATAATCATGACTCCTTGACTTTTTTATGTTCTGCCATTGCTCAGATCTTAATGCAACCCTAGTGGCAAGTGTTCAGTAGCCCAGATGAGATGCCAAAGGTTAGTAATGACTTTTGAACAAACACTGCTGAAGTGGCAGCGCATACTTGAAAAGGCACAATTTTTCCCAGCAGTTCAATATTGTATTTTAACTTTGTATGCAGTTAGTCTGTGGGTGTCTTTTTCATTTGTCAACCGCACGCAACAGAAAACTGGCATTTTGCACTTTGGTGGGAAAGTGTTACTTCAACCTAATTGACTCTTTTTGCTGCATGGAAATTACTTACATAGAAATTCTACAGTAGAGGGCCAAATTGCTTTCAGTAAAAAAAACCCATTTACTTGGAATTTTTTACAGGATGAAGACACTGCATTGTGGCAGTAGTTACCTCTATTGTTAAGGCTAAAATGATGCCATATTGAACAAACTCTTTTTAGGCTGTTACTTTCTCTTGATTGTTGAGTTTCTAGGGCAAGACAGGAGGGCTGTTCACCAAAAGAGAGGGAAAGGGAAGGTTATTCAAATATTGGTCCTTTTAGCTGTCTTTGGATTATGTTACAATCAGATGGGCTGAGGAATGAAAACTGCACAAGTAGTGAATTTCTTTTGAATAAATTGAGGGAGTTTTGTACATTCTCTTGACATTTAAAAGCTAAGCTGGAAGGCTTAGGCTGTGATATCCTTACTATAATTCATTCTGCTTTTAGAAATACATAAGAGAGCAAATCAGGTACTATATGACCACAGAAAAGGAGAAACTAGGACTTAACTCTAAAACTTGAAAAAAAAAGAGGAGGACTGAAAGGTTTCATAGACAAACCAGTTTAATGTCAATTCACAGAAATATGGTGACACAATTTATCAATCAAATTGTTTGTAAATAACTAGGAAATAGCAAGGAGATAAATAACAGTCAACATGCTTTTGTGAGGAACAGATTACAAACAAACTTCTTTTCTACAGTAGCATGGCAGGTCTTGTGGTTAGAAGAAAAAACATACAGCATTTAAATTTGTCTTTCACTGCCCTTTTGACTCTATCAGATGATAGTTTTGTAACCAAGCATGGGGAACTTGGAGATGATGGAACCGCAATAAGCAAAAAAACTGGTTGGAAAACAATGCTGTAGAAACAGTTGCTGGCAGCTCATGTCAAACCAGAGGGTATTTGGAGAGGGGCTTGGCAATGTCCTGTCTGGAATTCATGTACAGGAAAAGGGAACAAAAAACCCTGCTTATGGACCTCAAAGACAATGGGGAGCTCAGAGGATCTGCTGAATAGAAAAAGAGCAGTGTTGTGTGTGGGATGGTGGTGAGGCATCATAAACAGGAGTGTCAGATACAAGGCACATAAAAAACCCCTCTACTATTGCCAGGGCTCACGAGGCTTCAGCAGAGCTACTATGCCCAGAAAGCTCCACGCTACAAGACAAACCTAGAAAAACGCAGCTAATGCCTGTAAGATTGAAAACACTCACTTAGGAACATCTGAGAGGCATACTATTAAGCCTTTTTACTTTTGTAATGGGTGTGTGCTAATAGGAGGGGAACAAACAATTCTCCACAACGACCCATGGGGGGGCATGAGGAAGCAGTGAGTTAAAATTGCAACAAAGATTTAGATTAAACAGGGAAGCTTCCTAGAAGGAAAAAGATAGTAGAATCTACACCACGGGACACTTTAAATACCAAATAACACAAATGTAGGTCAGGAATGAGGTAAGTACAACTGATGTTGCCTTAAAGCAAAAGACTTCTCAGATCTCTTTCAGTTGCTTTCTATTTTTTTCACTACTTTTTTATTACATCTATATGTCTCTATAGCAAAATCTTATACTCTTCTGAGAGAGAAAATGAGCTGAAATATTCAAAATTAACAATCTTGAGAAGATGTCTTACAGTAAGGAACATAATGTTAGCTCTTAATGAACCTAGTCCTCTAAACCAGTTTGGGCAAAACACTCATGTAACTCAGACTGTGACAGGACCAAACAATACACTGAATGATCTCAGTTTCTAAACATAATAGGCCTTATTTGATCCTCACATGTGTGCAGTCTGCAACAGTTCATTGAATTTATGAAAATGGAGAGCTGAGGATGTAAAATCTGGTCTATTTGTTATTTGTACTCTCTAAGTACATACTGCTAAATGGAAAGAGACCAAAGAGGAGACCTGAGTGTTGGATCTCTGCTCCTTCGTTCACTCCCTGACTTTTCCCAAAGGCCACCATCTATCTCATTCTGAGGCACCCCCAAGCATAGTTTGGGTGAGAGGTCACTTTGACCTCTCTCAAGAGGCAGACTAATGTGACTGTGCCCAGCTCGGCTGTCTAACAGAGACCTCTTCCAGGAGTCCCCCTTCAGCCTTTGCACTCTCAAGAACCTCCTCCCATCTCTCCTGAAGAAATGCCATGTGTGGCATACTGTCCTACAATACAGGAACCCCTGTGGCAGACCGCATCACAGCTTTCACAATGTCCCAGAGACTCCAAGTTGGAAAAATGCACAGAAGTGGTACATAAATGCCACCTGAACCTCATAGATGGCTCTGAGGACACCACCCAGAGCCAAGGGCTGTATCAGCAGATCTGCTCATCCTTAAGGAGTTAGCTCTGTAACACATGGAGGTGACCAGTGATCAATATCTGTCTCTCTTCTGTTTAGCAGTGTGATCACGATCTGCATCTCCAAGTTACCTTGCACAACAGTATGGTTAACTCTGTAGGTTCGTTTATATCTTCTGAATGGAAATACTTGTAAACCAGCAGCTTTGTAGTTAAAATAGGATACCTAAAACCCCTACCTCATTTCCTAGACAAGATCTGAAGACATTTGTTTTTTGACTTCATATCTGTGATGTAATCTTGATAGTTCATATTCATCATGTAATGGACGCATTTTTAAAAAATAGTTTTCTCTCCCTAAACTTTTTCTGTTGCTTATTTCATACACTAGTAAAAATTAGAAATGGCTAAACAAAAGAAGATCAAGCACTTTCACAATCCTAATGTGAAACTTGTAAGTATTTGAAAGACATTACAATGTACAGTGGAAAAAGCTGTCCCCTTCCTAGCAATCATTTCTAACTGAGACATCAGTGAAGGTTCCTTTGTTGTTATCAAACGTTCACTCCACCAAACAACCAGAAAGGTTTTCAAGTTGTGTCAAGCAATTACTTTTTTCTGAAAAAATTCTGGATTTTTTTTTTAATGACCAAGACTTATGCAGATAATAATTGCCTCTTTTTTATGTTGTTAATAGGTCAAAAAAAATAATGTTGCCACCAAGTATTTTAAGTTTGTGTAGAAATAGAAGAATTCTAGTGTTTTGCGAAAACGATGAGGTGTCAGAAATATTTTTCCTCGTAAATAAGAAAAGTAGAGTTTTCATGAACAGCAGTGGAAAATCAAGTGAGATTTCAAAGCAAGCAGAGTGGAGGATTGAAGGTAAGTTCCTGATAAACTTGCTTGAAACATTCACTGGATATTATCAGGATGCCAGGTCTCTTCAGGGGAAATTCTAGTGTCAGGCAATAAAAAATTTGTCAGAATTGATACATATCTGTAAAAGTTTTCATTTCAACAAACCAGAGCATTTTGAAGAAAATAAATTAAAGAGCATTACGAACTACTTCTAAGGCTGGGACACCTACACATAACAGTTGGTAATTTATAGTATATTCTATTTTGAAAATAGTCTAGAGAATGGAAGCTGAATGTCCCTGTTTTGTGTCTGGGTAAGCTTCATGAGAATTATAATTCACTCTTTCAGTACATTACATTCTCTGTGGTCCTCAATTACAATTTTCTTCCCTAATTACAACTTCTTTATTGGTCCCTGTAGTGTATGTCTTTTTTTGGCCTATAAATGCCATTATTCTAAGCTCATTTTAGGACCATACTCCTTTTACTCACCAGATGGCAATTCTTCAAAATATTATGGGCTAATTGATTCCTGATCTAACTCCATTGACCTCTTTGTACTCACTCAAGAAATGACGTGGGGCCTTTTCTGGTTTTATCAGCTATTTGCATGATTACAAAAACTAACGAGCATAAATGCAACTAGATTTTCCTTGGTGCTTATATAATGCATGTTTCCCCCGCAGCTTTCTATTGCATTCATTCCCATGGGTTGATTCCCCTGTGACAATGATCCCGACTACAAGCCGGGAATCCTCCAGCTGCTCATCCCACGAGTTGATGTTGACAGGAGCAGATGTGTTGGGGTTTTTTTGGGCTAGTTGAAACCTGAAGAGTTTCTTTCCTCTCATTCCATAAGGACCAGACAGCACAGTTTAATTACTTTATACCCTTAAGAATTTGTGCTCCCAGGATATGTGAAGGTCAACAAAGATGCCAGTTAGCACAAATATAGAGTGCAGGAGGGAGTACTCTTCCTCTGTGCAGGCTACTGGTCCCATGAGAAGGGCAGTAGAATGGTTTTGTGCGTCTCTCTGGTTCACAGTCTACTGGATCCTAAGGAAAATTCACACCCCAGTGGATCACGTCAGGTGTCTGCTTGGGTTGAGCATGATTATTTACCTTGCAAGTGTGAACACTGCTTGTGCGGCAGGTAGCTGGGTGAGTTGCTTATTCATTGTCACTGCCTTGAGTGACATTTATAACCAGGACTTTGCCTTTTGTGGGCACAGTGCTGTGCTACCCTACAGCTGAACTGAGTCCTTTGGTAAAGCACTCAGGAATCTTAATAGAGTTGGCCAAAATGGGTTTGGTGGTTTTTGAAGGATCCTTTGTATATTTAAAAAAAAAGAGGCAGATTTATCAAAACAGTAGTGCTTTGCAGGACTGCTATAAATTCTAAAAAAAATTTCCATTGCTATTTGCTGTAAATGCATATATACAGTGACTATGCAAATGCTTGGAGCTAGGGAATAGCTGTTTGAGAGACACAATAAATAAGTGACAACTTGAGATTCCCTGTTTTGAAGAAGGTAGGATTCAGTGGCCAATCTACACACCTAGGCGTACACCTCCATTATCATAAAAGCATGTGAGCATAGAGAACATTTTGTGCATTTTCATCTGTCTTTGATTGACAGATGGATACAAGTGAAACCAACAAGGAATGAAACTGATATTTTATTTCAGTTAGTCTTTGATATTGAATAAGCTAAAATCATCACTTCTTTCAATATTAATATGGTGTCTGAGCTCACAGTCTGTTACCAACAGTGTGCTTAAAAGGAGTCCTAAAATAGGATGTTCTTTTCTTCCCTGCTTGAGATTGTAAACACTTTTTGTAAAATAGACTAGAATTGTATAACCTTTATTTTTGTTCACTTGTCTCCAAAGGATTTGACCCATTCCAGAAATACTTGACTACTTTTGACAAATTACGACGGTATATCACATTCCTCGATAAGGAGAGGACCCCAAACCATCTCATGTGCAGCTGAAATGTAACTGCAGTCTTACACTAACTTTTGGCAAGGGCAGAGGCCAGGGCTCTGTTACTGTAAGGGCTTACAGCATTCTCCCAGGTAATTCATAACACAAGAGACAGGCACACAAGCTCCAAGTGTCTTTGCAGCCTCTTTAATATAATTTCCTATACCTCTCTGCTGAATACTCATAAATCAGCTCCTTCAATACAGAGCTCCTTTTCTCAGAGGCCTCTGAAACCTCTGAGCTTAATGGCCTTGAGACTAACCTCTGTTTTTCCACCCGTCACTCTTCTATAGACAACCTTACTGCAGTGGTGACAATATCACCCCTCCTTCTGGTGTCTGACTAAACATCTCTCTCATTCTGCCATAATACCCAGCCGTTTCCCAGTCTTGCTCTCTTTTTCTTTCCCAGTGAAGTTCCAGCTGTTTTCCTCCACCTCAAAATAAACCAGCTCAGGGCATTTCTTTGCTTAACTGTATGGCTGAAGGAAGAGAGGAAAATTTCAGCCCTGTTACAGGTGGGTTGAAAATCGACCTTCTTCAGCAGGGAAGCTATTGACTAACACTAGGATGGGATTCTGCCTATGCTAAAAGCAGGGTCACATTACATTTATTTATGTGTATCACCCTGGTAATGCAACTTACAGAGTTCATAAGCTTTTGCATCCACCTGCATCTGTTCTTGTGGACACATGCTTAGCTTTACACTGCTGCTGCCTTTCTCAGTTAGGTATGTCTTGATAGAGCCATTTATCCAGCTGAGTAACTAAAGCAGATACAGGACAAAAAAGAAGTTTAAATATGCCCATTATGGTGCAGGATGAGTAATAGAACATAGTTTATGCCTCATTTGTCATTCACATTTCTGGAAATCTGTCTGCTCCAGAAAGTTAGACATGAATCCAGCTGCAGCAGGTGGAGCTTCAGTTTACATGCCAGCAACTGGCGTCACAAGAAGGATTTAGTAGGTGTAAATGCCATCATACCAAAGTGTCACATAAGTTCCTCTGTGTTGCTAACAAATGTTCACCTTTTGCTCAAAGTGATTTCATTGAATTGCCATCAGTGAGGAAATAAAGCTAACTTTCCCCCGAGGGGTAATGATTCAACGTGCTTCATAAAATGAAGTGTGAAGCTTGAAATAAAAATATTAGACAATATACTCTGTTCCTGCAAAATACATAAAAAGGAATTACTCCTCAAAGTAATATCATCCCATCTCTGCATGAAACTCAATACTCCTGCTGATCTAGTTAATTTGGAGAAGGTGTTTCCCTCTTTTAGGGTATATTATGCAGATTTGCTGTGGAATTCAGCCAGCTTTCTTCTGAGTCCATCTTTAATAGCAACATTTTCTGTGGCCTTTTATGGCTAGCCATGTGCCCTCAGGGTTGCAAGAATATCGGCGGCATTTTGTAAAAGAAAATTAGAATTATGTTATATTTATATTTTTTAAAAATAAAAAAAATGGAAAAAGAAGAGGTAAAAAGAAACTAGGGACATCAGACTGAATGTGAAAATAGGTCCAGTATATTAAATGAAAACCCTTTTTTGACAAGACAATCAAGTTAAGGGACGATACTTCCTTGAAGACCACAGGCCCTCTGTCAAGCAACAATTTAATCTACAGCAGCTTGTGCCACCTGCCACCTAGGAAACTATCATGCATATGTATGTTCCATATTTTATCATCCTTCCTTCTTTTGTATGTAAGCCTCATCTTCACAGAAAACAAATTTGAAGTTTGTGGCTGTTTATAGAAATATGAAGAGCAAAAGCTGATGACCAAGGGAGTGAAGATTTTTTTTATGCAAGTATCCTTCAGAGCATGAGATATACATATTTTTATTAAAAGTACTTACATAATTTGTCTCTAAACTGTCTAGTTTCCAAATATATTTATGAGACACCAGTAGGCCATAAAAAACCAACATCTGGTCTGACATACTCTCTCTGTGAGTGACAGCTACTGTTCATAGCTTTTGCTGTAGCTTGAGTGGTAGCATGAAGTTTTGCATCTTTAGAGATTTGGAGAAAGACAAGCTTTTAAACATTGTTTAAACAAGGTATGTTAGATAAAATTTACTACGGTATTGAGATGTAAAAGCATTCTTGCCTCCTGTACACCTTTGTTTTCATTCAGCAAAACAGCCTAGCAGAGAGATTGTAATAGGAGGGGACCTACAATATTTGGGTTTCTCCCACTACCATCCAACAGAAAATCACTCTGTCCTACTGTTCAAGTGTGGTAATGTCATTTAGCTATCTTCTGAAATTATCTGAAGTAGATCCACGCATATCTGATAGATGTAATTATAGGCCTGTCCTGTTTTTCCTTTGGACAGTATTGAACTTTATGTTCAGTAACTTCTGTCCTGCACCGCATCTTTGTCTCTAAATTGGAGACACATGGATTTGATGGATGGACCACTTGGTGGATAGGAAATTGGCTGGATGGTTGCACTCAAAGAGTTGTGGTCAACGGCTCGATGTCCAAGTGGCAAGCAGTGATGAGTAGTGTTCCTCAGAGATCAGTGCTGAAACTAGTACTATTTACTATCTTGGTTGTGAACATGGGTGGTGGGATTGAGCACAACCTCAGCAAGTTTTCTGATGACATCAAGCTCTGTGGCATGGTCGACACACTGAAAGGAAGGGAGGCCATCTGGAGGGACCTTGACAGGTTTGAGAGGTGGCCCTGTGCAAACCTCATGAAATTCAACCAGGCCAAGTACAAGGTCCTGCACCTGCATCAGGGCAAAGCCAAGCACAAGTACAGGCTGAGTGGATAATGGATTGAGGGCAGCCCTGATGAGAAGGACTCGGAGGTGCTGGTTGATGAGCCAGCAGTGTGTGCTTGCAGCCCAGAAAGCCAAACACATCCTGGGCTGCATCAAAAGCAGCGTGGCCAGCACGGTTGAAGGAGGTGATTCTGGCCCTCTGCTCTGCTCTGGTGAGACCCCACCTGGAGT
>VXBO01007988.1:2613-13382 GCA_013400135.1 Rhinoptilus africanus
CATTTAGTTTTTGCCTTTAACTTACCATTAAGAGATTAAGTATTTGTATATGATAGTAAAAATAACTATAAAATAGGTTTATTTTGAAGTTGAGGGTCCAGGTAAATCTTCAGCTCCGTTGTAAGTGATAAGGTCGGCTTCTGACCAAGCTTCCTTTAGTTCTTGCTTTTTAAATTTTCTTATGCGTATAATATGGCGTTCATAAGAGCTGTCCATCTCTGTTTACGGTTTCAACTATTAATAAATGATGTTGTCTCTTTCTAAG
Source organism: Rhinoptilus africanus (assembly GCA_013400135.1). Classification (NCBI taxonomy): domain Eukaryota; kingdom Metazoa; phylum Chordata; class Aves; order Charadriiformes; family Glareolidae; genus Rhinoptilus; species Rhinoptilus africanus. Next base: position 2,879 of record VXBO01007988.1, read on the forward strand.
GATTACTACGGAATTACATTCCCTCCTCCTGCAACCTTGACAGGCAGAGATGGGAGCCTTGCTAACAACCTGTACTCAGGTGAGTGCTGTTTAAGGACGAGGATGGTAAGTGAGATGTGCTGGTTTCTAAATGCAGGTCATCATGCCATTGCTGAAAGAGCAATCTCTTCCCTTCTGTAAGCAGTTAAACCCATCAGTCCAAACTAGTCAAACAAAAGCAAGCATCTGCCTCTCAGCCCTCANTTTTCCTTCTTCATGGTTTTGTCAGTAATTCATATGTCACTTCTGGGATTAAGTTGGATAGCCTTTGAGAATAAGTGCAAAATTGTTACAAATGTAGTGCCCTTCCCAAGCACATACAGGTGCTTGAAAAATATTTCATAGTTTAATCATTCTTCTCAAAATTCAACTGGCTTGCTTTCCTTTTTTGGCACTGGAATTAGACCCCCCTCAGCAGCTCCTCATACTTTGTTACTGCTATTTTAGCACTTGTATGTTCCCAGCAAGAGCTGCATCTAGCAGGCTCTCCCTCACCCTCCCCAAATCTAATGGACTTCATTCCCAAAAGCATGTGTTCTAAGAAGCCTTTCCTTGTTCCTGCTCTTGCTCTTCAGTTATCAGCGTGCAAAGATGACATTACTGCCATCCAGGATTTTCAGCCAGTGGTTTTCTTTCACTGCCATCTGATTACAGCTTAAAACTGTAGCCATAGGTGTTATAAATCCTATAATGCTGGTATTAAGTGTTGTCATACTTTTTGGTAACTGACATAAAGGAATACCAGTTGTGAATGAGATAAATGTGATTGATATGTCACTTCCCTAAAGACACGTGAATGTGCTGCTATGTAGACTGCCAGAAAATGCAAGTGTTCAGGAGTTTTCTGCTGTGTAATCACTTCTCTCGGGAGGCTGCTTTTGGGTTAATAACCGAATTTCCCTTCCTACTTCTTCAGTAAGGTGGTCCACGATGCAAGCGTTGCTTTCCTGGCCTTCAGCTGCTGTCTCCAGAACTTGGGTGGTGTGAGGAACCAGACATCTAGTCATGCTTGACAAATAAACAGACACTGACAAAAATGTGCCTATTGCTGCCTGTAAATCCTAACTTGCTTTCAGCCCATGAAGCTTAGCTAACCAGTTTAACCTCCAGGAGAGTCACACTGTAACCCAACAACCATTTGCTCTTTGGCTATTTACCATGCTTCTGGTTTTAGCATGTTTTATTGCAATGATCTGATAGTAATGAATCTGCTCAGACCATGTGAGATAAGTAAGTATTGATTTCTCCATTTTATCAATGGATTAGCCATGGCATGGAGTTCTGTGCCATGAACAGGCAATGTCCCTGTGGCTGTCAGGAACAGAGACCAAGAGAGTTCTTCTCATGAACAATTGCAGCCTTTCAAGTGTAGGATGTGCTCTTCTGTAGTTGCATACTTGTATTCAGAGGATTTGAATCCTTTGAATCCTCTACTTTTCGAGTGTCTTTGATAGCTTTTCTGATCAGTTTGTTCTTTTGCAGGTGACGTAACAAAATTTGGCCGTGGGGATTCTGCCTCTCCTGCTCCTGCTACCACACTTTCCCAGCCACAGCAGAACCAGACACAGACTCACCATACAACTCAGCAGCCCTTCCTCAACCCGACCCTGCCCCCAGGGTACAGCTACACTGGGTTACCTTATTATGCTGGTGTGCCCGGTGTACCCAGCGCATTCCAGTATGGGCCAACCATGTTTGTAAGTGTGACAGCCTAAACTGTAACCCTCCCTTCGTGCCTCTCTGGTTTTGCTCTCTCCAGCCCAAACCTTCTACATCTCGGAAGCACAGGATGGTTTGGGTTGGAAGGGACCTTTAAAGATCATCTAGTCCAACTCCCCTGTCATGGGCATGGGCAGGGACATCTTTCATTAGATCAGGTTGCTCAGAGCCCTGTGCAACCTGACCTTGATTGTTTCCAGGGATGGGGCATCTACAACCTCTCTGGGCAACCTGTTCCAGTGTCTCACCACCTTCATTGGACATAAGGAAGAAATTTTTTACAGTCTAAATCTACCCTCTTTCAGTTTAAAACCATTGTCCCTTGTCCTGTCACTACAGGCCATGGTAAAAAGTGTGTCTCTGTCTTTCTTATAAGCTCCCTTTAAGTATTGAAAGGCTGCAATAAGGTCTCCCTGGAGCCTTCTCTTCTCTAGGCTGAACAACCCCAACTCTCTGATCATTTTCATGGCCCTCCTCTGGACCTGCTCCAACAGATCCATGTCTGTCTTGTGCTGGATATGGTACTCCTAACTCTGGAGAGTCAAAGGGAGACCCAAAGCTGAGTCAGTGAGCCGAGAGTGCCTAGGAAATCCTTTTGAGGAGGGAGACCCCGTTAAGTTGGAGAGCAGGGCTGGTAGTCTCAGGAGGGAGAATGTTATTTGGGAAGAGGTGATGTTCAAGGCAGAAGGGTAGATGAGTCTATTTTAGGGCCCTGTGTTTTGTGAAACAGTCTCAGGCAGGAGTTGTTTCATTTGATTCTGGATGGAGAGCACTGGTTTTTCCTTCTTGGGTTTGTGGGTGAGAATTTGCTGTTCACAGTCAGTGAAAGTATGCAGCCTGTTCTGAGGCAGGGTTTCACTGCAATCAGAGGGACATCTCTAGCAGAAAACTTGAGACTTGCACAAGCTATTACAGCAAGTTACTGCTGGAAGTGTTAGTGCCATGTCCCCAGGCCATCCAAGTGCTCCCAAACCCAGATTACATTTTCCACATGAGGTGGAGGTGCCTTCCCCACTAGATGGCAGAGGGAGCTTGTGTTTTGCGTGCCGTTCCCCAGTTAACAAGCCTTTTGTTCCCTTCCTTTGTCCAGGTACCTCCAGCATCTGCTAAACAGCACGGAGTCAACTTGAACACTGCGTCGACTCCTTTCCAGCAAGCGAGTAGCTATGGGCAGCATGGCTATGGAGCAGGTATTCTTACCACTGCGCTTTTCACATGAACGTCTGCAGAGCTGCTTGCACTCTGTAACACCTTGTCTTGTACACACTGGCAGGCTATGATGACTTAACGCAGGGAACGGCAGCTGGAGATTACAGCAAAGGAGGCTACAGTGGGTCATCTCAAGCACAAAACAAATCTGCTGGCACTGGACCTGGGAAAGGTAACATGTGAGACTTGAGGTTGCTTGAGTGGGATTTAGTAGGGCAAACTCCCAGTGCTGTGCAGTCAACACAGCAGCCAGCTGTAAACAGGGTCACGATCCTAGCTGTTTCTCCATCTCCTGTATATAAAATGCTTTTTTAATTGTCCAAGTGTTCTTTCTAAACCTCCTGGTTGAACTTTGCATATGGATTTGTGGTTGATGTGCAGTTTTGTCCATAATTATACGTGGGAGAAATGGTGAGCTGTTTCCTCTGCCAGAGTTTTCTTTGATGAAGAATATAGTGGTCCTGGAGCAGTGCTGTGTTTTTTGAAGCCTGAGCAGTTGGATGCTGCTGAGTTGGTCCTCTACCAAATGAAGACTAGATTTTGAGTTTCTTGGTAGGCACCTGAGATAGCTGTGTGTTAGAAGCAAGCAGGGCAGTTCACGTATCTCTGGGCTGTTGTTTCAGCTGCTGTCCATACACCCTGTAACTCATCGCATTGTTTCATGCCTGGAAATGTTTCCTTTGTGACTGTAAAGGTTGAAGAATTCATACGGCTTATATGAAAGATTTATTCTGTACATGCTGGTTAGACCTGAGAAATGTATACTGAACTGCTTAGCACTAACTAGTTCATTCTTGGGCTTAAGCAAATACCAAGCATTTGCTGTGCATTTGAAACACCAACTAGACTGTCTTCACCTAAGAGCTGATCACGTGCTCCTCTGTGGAGAAGCAATTCAAAAAAAGAGCAATGCCCTAAGAAGGGTACAACCTTAGAGCAGTGCACACCTTCTGAGTCCAGTCCTCTGATTCACTGGCCAAAGGAACCACTAGTTTTATTCTGATCCAAGTGAAATGATTAGAGACGATCTTTATAAGACTGTGAATAAGTGACTGGTTTGAGACTCACCTTGCTGGTTAGTGTTTCTGAGCCTGTTGTGGCACCAGCTGGTCCAGGTGGAAACCAGCCTGAATCAGTGATATTAATTCTCTCAGGGCAGAGGAGTATTGCAGACCTCACCCTTCTGCAGGATGTAAAAAGACAAAGGCTCAAATGTGTAACAGATGCTGAGTCTCATGGCTCAGTGCACTACTGGAAAGCTCTTGAATGCTGTAGTAGAGCCAAATGCATCCCTAATCCTAGGGGAAAGCTGGCTTTTCATGAGCCTGAATGAGTGTTCAGTGCAGCCAGCTCCTGCCTGGTGAAGTGCATTTGAATCCAAGTGGGAACCACTGGGTTGTGGATGTGGGTGATTTATCCCAGTGGCTATTTTTTGTTTTCCAGGTGTTTCTGTGACCTCAAGTAACACAGGTGTGCCTGATATCAGTGGCTCAGTCTATAACAAAACTCAGGTGAGCAATGCTGGACCCTTCTCCCCTGTGGCCTGAGGCTAGGCTGATGGCTCCCCTTGCAGAGCACTGGGGCCAGGGGCCATTCCCAGGCCAGGCAGTCTCAGAGTTAGCAGGCTGTGGCATTTCTTATCCTAGCTCTGTTTGCTGTTAGAGAGGAGTCTTGCACTCTGTCCCACCACTTCTGTCATGTCAGTTCCTGATGGCAGCTTCTGGCATAGGTGCAGTGCTCTATGCTGTTGCACGCTGCCCACAGGGGCTGTGTTCTGTCTGCAAATGAAGTGTGATAGCACTAATGGTTTTAGTCAAAATAGCCCCCAAAGCAGGTGAGCTGAGAGGCTGGGTTGAGGGGGAGGAAAATCTTATTGCAAGTTTTTGTTGGGCCTCCCTGGGTAGGTTGAGTAATTCCAGCCTGAGCCCCTGCAATGTGTGAAGGACTGATTTCAGGCAGCTGCTGCCATCTCATGTTCCACTGAGTAAAAAGAGGTCATGGGGAAAAAAGGAACACAGTAGCTGTGGAAATAAAAATAAAATAAAATGTTGGAGGCATCAGTCCAGAAGTATGGGTGAGAACGGGAGCTGAAACTCCTCTGCTGAAGTGCTTGCAGGTGTGACTTGGCTTGTTCATGGGGTTGGTGACAGGTTCAGGTGACGTGTGTTTGGGCCACTCTTGTTCTTGTCTGGTCACTGTGGTGCTGCTCACACTAGTCTCTGATGCTGTCCCCCTTGCCTTTGTGCAGACATTTGACAAGCAGGGATTCCATACTGGCACGCCACCTCCTTTCAGCCTGCCCTCTACTCTTGGATCAACTGGACCCCTGAACCCTGGTGCTGCCCCAGGTTATGCTCCAGCCCCGTTTCTCCATATCCTGCCTGCACATCAGCAGCCTCATTCCCAGATGCTGCATCACCATCTTCAGCAAGATGGGCAGGTGAGTCAGCCCCTTCTGCCTCTACAGTGTGCCTGAGGGCAGATTGTTCCCACCCACATCCCACCAGGGTCTTGGAGGTTTTTGCTTCCTTCTGGTTTTTGCTTTGCTCATTGGGAAAGGGCCTTGACAGTGACTGCAGACTGACAGACTTGATGCAGTTGACCAGCTTGGGGAGGGAACCTCATGAAGTTCAGCAAGGGAAGTGCAAAGTCTTGCACCTGGGGAACCCTATGCACCAATATATGCTGGGGCCAAAGCAGCTTGGCAGAAAAGGCCCTGGGCATCCTGGTGGACACCAAGTTGACCATGAGCCAACAAATATGTCCTTGCAGCAAAGAAGGACAAGGGTATCCTGGGCTGCATTAAAAGCTAAGTACTGCTAGCAGGTCAAGGGAGGTNGAGGCCATCCTGATGTGGGGTGTGAAAAGATGGGCTGTGAGGTCTGAAGCTGAGGCAGGCGCTGCTGTCCCCCGGCTGTGGCAGGAGAGCAGGACGTGAGCACTTGTAGTGTAACTCTGTGAGAAAAAAATCAGGCATCTCCTTGCAGGTTGAATGTTGGCTCTGATTTCTGATTTGGTTTCACCAGCCCATGCATTTCCTTTCCTCACTATAAATCTTCCCTGAAAAAACAGTGTTTTCTGCATTAGAGTCCAGAAATAAGAAATGACTTCTCTCTGAATGTGTGACATCCTTGGCTGGTGCACCACCTCTGTTCGCCTTGAGAGCACTCCTTTGCTGTCCCCAGTCCTGCTCCTTTCCTTCCTTGTGCTTGAACCTGTCTTGGGTGTGATGGTGTGTCCTCACCCTCCTGCTTGGTGTCTCTGTGGCTGTTCATCCTGGATTGTGGGATGCAGAGATGTTGCAGAACAGAAATGGATCTGTTTGGGGGGGGAGCATTGCTGCATTGGCAGGTGTCAGGACTGTCCCTGGGGGAAGCAGCTCTTCTGCTGATGTACACAGGCTTGTTTTCCTGGGAGTGCTGATGCTATGGCAGCTGATTGCCTGTGTCTCCTTCCTTTCCAATTTCTAGGGTGGATCTGGCCAACGCAACCAACCCAGCACCGTGCAGCAAAAGTCTCAGGCTACCAAAACCGCCTATGGCACTTCTCCATACTGGACAAACTAAAGCTGAAACTAGGGAGAGGGGAGAGAATGAAAGGAGAAGAGGAAAAAAACCAAAAGAAAAGAGAAAAAGAAAAAAAGCTGAAGCCCATTCCTGGAATTATTAGAAGTGATTGCTCATCCAAATGTCTGTGAGCAGAACTGCAGCCAGCCAGCCAGCCATCCTCTGTGTGATTCGCCCGCTTCCTCTTTGAGTTGCTGTTGTATGTAATATATTTATGTATGTATTTGTAAATGTAATAGAGCCTAAATGTGGTTTTCTGCATCTTGTAGCCTGTTTTATTTTCTTTGTAGTAAAACTAATTACTCATTTCCCATCTGCACCAGGGTATCCTTCCTTGGTCTTTTTTTTGTAAGCTTTATAACTCTGTCAAAGAAGAACTATGACATTTTTTTGAGCTGGAGCCTATTTATTTAATGCAGTTCTAAATTCAGTCAAATAAGGAGTCCCCCCCAGCCCCTGCCAAGAATCAAGATGTGTCCTGTTGGTTTGATTCCTGTCCCCAGCCCCTAATATAGCTGTTACTTTAAAGAGCGGGGGGAAAAAAGAAAAAGAAAAAAATGTTATGTGGGTCTTCCCCTTTCTTTTATCTCTTCCCTCCCTCCTCTTGTGGAAGATGAACTCTTGTGGGCAGTTTGGTCACTGTAGCCCTGAGCTGCAACCTCACCTTTTTATTTTTCAATTTTTGAATAATAAAGAAAAGAAAGGCTTTTCTTTTTTGTTTGGTTTTTTTTTTTGTTTCTCTAGCAGGAGACTTCAGATGGCTCAGTGTGTATAAAATATAAGCAGTGTCTTATACCTCTTTCTGGGCAGCTTCTTCCTCTGTCAGAAAAGGCAGAGCTACTAGATAGAAACAGCGCCTGTCCTACCCTGCTTTTTTTAAAACAAGAGTCTGGAGGCAACTCCTGTTCTTTCTTGTCCTGCACCAGTGCGGTGATTGTTTTAGGAGTTTCATTTCTTTTTAGCCTTTCTTCCACCTAATAAAGATCTAAGTGTATCACTAGTGTTTGTCTGCATTTTCAAAGGCTCCAGGAGCAGTTTTGCTTATACAGCCTCTCCCTTTCCACCTGCTCCTGCTGGGAGGGTGAAAGCAGCAGATGGGGCTGCAGGTGCATGCACCTTGGTGCTGAGAGCTCACAGGCACCTGCAGCAGGGATGGGATCCTGGGCAGCACCCTGACTCCTGCCATAAGCATCAAGTCCCTGCCTTTGGTGTCCTCTAGCATTATGCTCCTAGTCCCTGCAGGAGAGCTGGGATAAGTAAAGAGGGAACACAGCTGCAGCATTGACCTCCCTTCCTTTGCCCATGGGGTCTATGGCCTCCACCAGGAGGAAGGTCAGGGGTGAGGACTCTGAGGCATTGCTCCTGGCCCCTCACAGCAGAGGAGGTAGGTAAATGTGAAGGCGTATGTGTCTACACAGCAGGTGAGGGGCTTTTTTCTCTTCTGCACTTACCGAGTCTGTTTCATGACCCACAAGAAAAAAGAATAAAATCTGTTTCTACTATGGCAACCACTTTTCTTTCTTAGAGTGACACTTTCCTACAGGACATGAGAGTTGGTGACCCAGTTGGCTTAGAAGAAGTCAGTGTGCCACCCAGCCCTCCTCCTACCTCTGACCAGGACAACTTGAACTTCACTGGCATTCCTCTGCCCCAGCTCAAGTTTTGATAATAGTCAAACCGCAGCAGCTGCTGCAAGCCCTTGGCAGCTGCTGTCCCACTGCCACCAGCTTCAGGGTTCAAAAATAGCAAAAATGTTTCTGCAGGCTGGAGACTTAATGCCAGCCTGTACAGGGGCTGCACCAGCAGCTGAGCCCACAGGGCTTACAGCAATCATAGCATCGTAGAATCGGTGAGGTTGGAAGGGACCTTTAAGATCATCAAGTCCAACCATTAACCTGCCCTGACAAAAACCACTTCCAAACCATGTCCCTAAGCACCACATCTACCCTTTTCTTAAACACCTCCAGGGATGGTGAATCCACCACCTCCCTGGGCAGCCTATTCCAATGTTTAATAACCCTTTCAGTGAAAAAATATTTCCTGATATCTAATCTAAACCTCCCCTGACATAACTTGAACCCGTTGCCTCTTGTCCTATCACTTGGCACCAGGGAGAAGAGGTCAGCCCCCATCTCTCTAAAACCTCCTTTCAGGTAGTTGTAGAGGGTGATGAGGTCTCCCCTCAGCCTCCTCTTCTCCAGGCTAAACAAGCCCAGTTCCCTCAGTCGTTCCTCATAAGGTTTGTCCTCCAGATCCCTCACCAGCTTCGTAGCCCTCCTCTGGACACGCTCCAACACCTCAATGTCCTTCTTGTAGTGAGGGGCCCAAAACTGAATGCAGTACTCGAGGTGGGGCCTCACCAGTGCCGAGTACAGGGGAATGATCACTTCCCTAGTCCGTCTCACCACACTATTCCTGATACAGGCCAGGATGCTGTTGGCCTTCTTGGCCACCTGGGCACACTGCTGGAGTGGAGACTCCTATAGGCAGAGAAGGCAGCTCTGAAATGCCATCAACATTCCTCCAGTACAGCTTTGAAGCCAAAGCACTCAGGCTCCAACCATATTTGACTCAGCAATTGTTGTGCTACAAACAACACCAAGTGCAGTAACTGCAATTCCTGTACACTTGTCCTGCTAATTTAGCTTGACTACAGCAGCAACACACTGCAAAACTGAACTTCTTCACTCTTGAGTTTGCAGGGGGTTGGTTCCTCTGCCAGTCTTCTGCATGAGGTCAAAGACGCCTGCCTCAGCAAGCAAGCTCCCTCACTGCCTTGCCTGACCATTTGAGAAGTGCTGCACTCTTGCCCTGACAGGGAACTGGCCACCAACATGTAAGAAAGGCAGGTATTGCTTTTGCAGAGGAGAAAGGCCATTTCCATCAGACGTGACATGATAAGGGAATGTCTAGACAAAGAGGCTCCAGCAAAGGCTTGTAGAACACCTCTTATCACACAGACAAAAGGACAAACTGATTCATACTGGATTAGTGTCTAGAAGGGTAGTCAAACATTTAACCAGGGCTAATGACATTGGGCAATTTTTACCAAAAAAAGGAAAGAAATAATGGGATTATCTGACTAGTTTAGGTATAGCATAAAAAGAAGTAAACAGAGGCAGGACATCCAGGAAGGATTTTAGGCACTCTGGACAGACTGTGAACCCTGGAGTACCTAACCAATGGCAAACAGGGGAGGGAAAATTCGGCCAGGATTAGGAAATAAATAGATGTGTTTCAAGAAGCAGAAGTGTGCCTACTTGCTAGGTCACCCGCTCTTGCAAGAATGTGAATAAAAATGTGCTTCACAGAGGATTCTGCCTGAATCTGTTTCATTCAGACCAGAACTTATTTCTCACAAACAGCACCCTATCAGTGCAGCAACTTTACCCCAAGACCTGCATCCCTGTTGCAGTCAGATGATGTAAATGATCTCCCCCCTGGTCTCCCCTTGGGTGACTTAGGAAGACTAACTGTAACAGCAAAGCCCATGGCCTTTTGCCAAAGTACTTCTCTGTCAACTAGCAGCTTTATTTTCTGATAATCTCATAGATATTTATGTATAGGCATTGATACCGGAGCAGCACTGAAAGTGTGAATAGCTGTTATTTATAACTTTAACTCCTGCAAAAAAAAATCAGCTTAATTAACAGGGAAGTAACAGTACAGGGATATTTTTCATTTCACATTTTTATTAGTAGACAGATGTGCAGAAAAGACAAAAATAACACTACTGAAGGGGAAGAAAACACAAAAATGCTTCAGTTAATTATTTCCGGTAAATTATACTGAAGAAAAAAGGAAAACAACTGGGATTTCAGATAAGGAAACTACTAAGAAATCTAGTGCATCCTGCTGGTTTCAGAATGGTTGAAAACTGCATTTGAAGGGGCATGTTGCAAATGTAAACACTAATATTGGCTGAGACAGGAGAAAAAGCTTAAGAAAAAACAGACTACACAGATAATCAT
>VXBO01007989.1:5217-48545 GCA_013400135.1 Rhinoptilus africanus
GAGCCTGCGGGGGCTCTGCGAGGAGGGCGTAGTTTTGGAAGTGGGGAGCCTGGATTGGGGGTGCTGCGGACAGAGGTCGGAGCCAGCCGCCGCCCCGGGGCTGGGACGTGGTGCGTGGCCTGTGGAGACCCTCGGGGCTGGGGCGCTGTGCAGGGGGGCTGGGCCCAGAGTAAGGAACCGCGGGAAGCTGGCCACGGTAACGGTGACCCGTGCGCGCGCTGGGACGCCAGTCTGGGTGGCACATCTGTAACGCCTTGTCTTTCTCCTAGGTGGTGGGACTGGCTTTGTGGGCAGGGCCCTGACCCAGTTGCTGCGCAGCCGTGGGCATGAAGTGACCCACGTCTCTCGACAAGGGGGCAAGGATCGGATCAGCTGGGTATGAGATGAGAGCGGTCACAAGAGGAGGAACATGTTAGGGCTGAGGAACAAGCCCACTTGCCCTGGCCTGTCTTGGCATACAGGGAGTCTGTAGTGGCGAGTCTGGCTCCTGTGGATGTACGCTTGGGCCCCTGGGTGCTCCATGGGCCATAGTCATCGGGATGGGTACTGCTGTAGCTCCAAGACACAAAAGCTTCTCCATTCATGCTTGTGCTCCAGGCAGTGTCAGGAAGGAACTGTTTGGAGTTCTTAGGAGAGTGGCCTGCTTGCTTGTTGGGAAGGCTTGAGCAGAGGGGAGGCTGGGTGAGTGATGTCTCTGTTAACCCTGTCTAGGAAGAGCTGTCCCGCTCTGGACTGCCCCCGTGTGACGCTGTGGTGAATTTGGCTGGTGAAAATGTCCTCAACCCTTTCCGCAGGTAACTTGATCTCCCATAGTGCTGCTGCCACAGGGTGGAAGCAAGACAGACCAGTGTTGTCAGAGAATGTAGAAGGGCTCTGGGGAGGAAACAGAGTGTCCAGGAAGTGCTTGGGTTATGTAACTGTTGGCATCTAGGCCTTCAAGTATCCAAAACATTTCAATGGGCCTTTAAAATTCTTGGATGCCTTTGGAAGGCAGGTTCCCTTCAGGATTGACAGTTGTAGGCTAGGCAAAATAGTTTCATGTTTCCAAACTTACAGTGGATGCCTACACGTAGATGATGCAAAATCAGAACCAAAGTTTGATTTACACACCCAGCTTTGGTGTACAGCTCCTCTGCTACCTTTGGCCTAAGCCAGTCCAAACCCCATAGCCTTTTGTGGGAAGTGGGGAACCACCATCTCCCTAAGGCACCATGGATTTGGGTAGTAAGAGATCATGTCCTCTCCCTGCTCTGGGGTGTATGGGTGAATTCATGTGGCCTCTCCTGTGCTTGTGAGTGGGTGTCTGCTGGGGCTGTTATTTCCTTGGATGTCCTTGTGGGGACAAAAATCAGTGGCTCTCCCTTTCCCAGATGGAGTGATGCGTTCTGCAGGGACGTCATCAGCAGCCGGGTTGAGACCACGAAGGCCTTGGCCAAAGCCATTGCTGATGCTGAACAGCCACCCCGTGCTTGGGTCCTTGTCACCGGCGTAGGTATTGGTTGGGCCTGGGCAAAGCATGACGCATGCTGACCTGACAGCATGACCAGACAGAAACACACTTCTTGGGAGGACACGTCTTGCCTTGAAATGCCAGCTTTATTGCCATCTATGTCACTGTGTTTAGGCAAGCCTTGATCAGCTTTTTGGTGCTGCTGGAGAGGAATTTGTGTCTGTATGCTTTCTCTTGGTGTCATTAGGACAGGACCTTTTCTCTGTTTTTCTGTGCAATCCTTTAAGCATCCTGTAGAACCAGTTTGTCTAAGCAGGGCCTCAGCTGAATCCCCCTACCTGTCTCTCAACTTCGCATTTCTGCTTGCTACAGTCTTTAAAGCTGCCCCAGTTTAGTGTCTGTGATGCACAGTTTTAGGGCAAGCGCCATTCTGTGCAGCCAGCTCTGCACTGCTTGCTCATCTTTTTGGTTCTTGGAGGTGCTGGCTCACTATATTAGTGCATCCCACTGAACTTGCAGAGCACATTGATAGTTCAAAAACTTGTCAACATTGCCAGCAGAGAGACCCTGTGCTATTCATAAGAGGATGTCCCTGATGGGGGAGTTCTGGGCTCCTGGAGGCGGGGAGGAGGGTCCATCTTGGGGAAGGAGTGGCTGCGGTTATGATTCAATCCTGACCCCCTTTCTGCTCTTACACCGACAGGCTATTACCGCCCTAGCCCCACAGATGAGTATACTGAGGACAGTCCTGGGGGAGATTTCGACTTCTTCTCACGCCTGGTGAGCTCCTGGGAGGCGGCAGCTCTTATCCCTGGGAGCCCAGCTCGTGGTGTTGTGGTGAGATCTGGTGAGATGGGGCATCATGCCTGTTTAGGGAGGCTCTGCTTTGGTGCTGGGGCAGCAGGGTGAAGAACAAGGAGAAGGACACAGGGGCTTGTCCCTTTCCTTGTTGGGGTGCTGTACCAGTCTAGCCCTCTTAAGAAGTCCAAGTCTCTTGGTTGTAGGTCTGAGGGTGGAGGGGGCTTTTTTCCTTTGGCAGGGGGTATCCTGGTCTCACTCTGTTCTCCCCGCAGGGGTAGTGCTAGGCCGAGGTGGTGGTGCAATCTCTCAAATGCTCTGGCCTTTCCGTCTGGGACTAGGAGGCCCGTTGGGCTCTGGGCTCCAGCCCTTCCCATGGATCCACATTCGGGACCTGGCTGGGATCGTGTGTCATGCCCTGGAGAGTGAGTGCCTGCAAGGTGTCCTCAACGGTGTCTCCCCATCCTCCCCTGCCACCTCCAATGGCACCTTTGCTCAGGAGCTTGCTGCAGCCCTGGGGCGCCCAGCCTTTCTGCCAGTGCCTGCCTGGGCTCTGCGGGCTGTCTTTGGAGCAGAGAGGGCTGTCATGCTGCTGGAGGGCCAGAGGGTGGTGCCAAAACGCACCCTGGAGAGCGGCTACCACTTCATCTTCCCTGACCTGTCTGGAGCCCTGAAGGACATTGTGGCTTGAGAACCCCTCGATTGGGCTGGGTTAGGTCCTGTTTTTGTGAAGTCCCTGGCTCGCATGCCTTCCCCTGGGTGAAAGAGGGTAGTCAGTCGTGCCCCTTCTTTACATCTCTCCATCCCCATACAGAGAGGATGAGCAATCTTTTCCCCTTCTGGCTCCTTTGTGCATCCCCAGTTTAGGAGTCACCCCTCTTACTGCCATCTGCAATGTCCACATTACCTGCTTCTGGGGAAGGGCACAAGCTCCTCTAAGGATTGTGACTGCCATCTTCCCTTTCCCACAGTGTGCATGTGAGCTGCTCGCAGAGCAACTGAGGGGTGTAATGTCTCCTCCCCTGAGAGACAGGCATGGCAGCAGGAAAGGGGTATTCAGATGTTGTAATTCTCCTCCATGTTACTGGAAGTTCCTCATCCTGTTTTTCCCCATGTCTTTACCCCATGGTCACATGAAGACCTAGTTATGCTCTTCCACTTTGCCTTTCTCAGTCTCATAGGGAGAAGGTCTTTCCTGAGGGGGCGCAAAGGGTGCTGCACAAAGATGGCTTGGAGACTTTGCCGTCTCCCTTCTTGTGGTGGCTCTGTGCTGGGACCAAGTTGCTGTGTCAGAATCTCCAGCTGAGTCTAGGCCCAAGAGTCACATCCCTCCAGGGTTTTGTAACCCTGATGCTGCGGTGGGGATGAAGGAGAACACTGCAACACTGCTTTGCTAGCCTGTGGGGTCATGGGTGGTGGTGGGACTGTTGTTCCCTGAGCTGCTCTTGAGGCCTTGGGTAGGTGTCAGCTACATCTGAGCTGGTGCTGGGGACAAACTGGGTGGTTCATCTTGGTATGAGATAGTGCAAGGCACTGCTTTAGTCTATAGAGAGCACTTAGGTATTGCCCTCATTGTAGTTATTTAATCCCAGACAGAGGGTTTTTTCCCTTATTCGTCCCATGAGCTGGTACTTGTGTTCAGGGGGATTCCCACTGATTAGGCAGTGAGAATATCCAGGCTGCCTTGGGAAGATGTACATCTTCTCTGGTGGAGAGCACTATGATTTTGTCATCTCATACTGTAAGGAAGTGTATCCCTGTGCTTCCTGTAACACCTTTTCACCTGCCAAAGTGGGTTGCAGGATGTGAAATCTACAGAGCAGATAAGTTCATTATAGCACTGCTTCTGGAGAAGTGTTCCTAGTTGCAATTTTGGGCAAGAAAAATACATTAAAAAGCACTTCAGGCAGATCTGCTCCATTCATTCCTGAAATAAGAAGCCATCTGGAACAAGAGCTGTTTGCATATTTCTGATTTTTGCCAGGTTAATGTAGTCACAGTGGCTGGCTAGGTTCCCCGCTCATCTGCTTCTGCTCAGTCTACTGGAGACAGAATGGCAATCTGCTGAACTTTTCAGGCAGGAAAATCAGAGTGAGACTGTCCAGCTGGAACTGGAGATAGTCCTTGCAGTTAGTCTGAGCACAGCCAGGTGAGCTGGAGCTTTGGGAATAGCTATGAAAGCAACATCATCCAAGATGCTCCCTGTGATAAGTGTGACTTGCTTGGATTGTGTCTGTGCTGCCTTTCAGGTGCAGATTCATTACTCTTCCCATGGACCACGGTTTCCTGTCCTCAAGAGCAGGCTGACCTACTGAGAATTACAGGCCTGGTTCATTGTGGGGCAATACAATGCAGACAATCAGCAGTGCTTTGTCTTTAGTTAGTCCATCTGCCTTTCTAGAGGCTTGAACTTCAGTCTGCTTCCCCAGATGTTGTGGGCTACAGCATCCTTCTGTCAGACAAGCTTGTTAGCCAGCCCAATTAGGTTGTTTCTGTGCGTGTATGTACCCTGATGATGGCAACAGCTTTGGATTGTGATTGTAAATAAAGAAATATGGCTAGAGAAGCACTGGCAACCTGCAGCTTTTCTGAAAGAGGGTTTCATATCCCAGGAAAGACCATCACTAAGCAGAATTCCCAGGCCTCAGACTCCCTGCCTGGATATGCAATTCATTCAGGATTTTGAAGGGTTACCTCTGCATGACATTTGGCTTAAACATGTCACAGGACTTAAATGAGCTTCTGACACCTGAATTTCAGCATGGGATCTGGAAACACTGGCTGCTGGGTGCAATTAAGACTTTCCATCATGATATATTCATGTGAAAACACCATCCCCCTTTGCCTGCTGTGGAGCCAATAAACATAGAATTGTCTCTGTTGGAAGGAACCTTTAAGATCATGGAGCCCAATCATCAACCGAACACTGACAGCATCCCCCCAAGCAGCACAACTACCCGTCTTTTAAATACTTCCAGGGATGGTAACTCAAATGCTTCCCTGGGCAGCCTGTTCCAATGCTTGATAACCCTTTTTGTGAAGAAATTTTTACTAATATCCAATCTAAACCTCCCCTGGCACAACCTGAGGCCATTTCCTCTTGTCTTATCACCTGTTAAGGGAAGAGACTGACCCCCACCTTGCTACACCCTCCTTTCAGGGAGTTGTAGAGAGCGAGAAGGTCTCCCCTCAGCCTCCGTTTCTCCAGGTGAAACAACCTCAGCTCCCTCAGCTGCTTCTCATAAGACTTGTTCTCTAGACCCCTCATGCTAACATGCCTGTTACGGTGACAGCAAGCTGAGATCTAGATTGGATTTTGGAGCAGTGTCTATTTTTAATGACCTTAAGGAATCCCTGGCCCTATCCCAGCGCTGGCAGCCCTGCAGTGCTCAGTGCTGGTAGAGTGTTTCTGTGAGTGTGTCTGAGGCAACTGCAGTGCCCCAGCTGTGCTCTGAATACTTACTCTGATTTGGAGCAAGTCTCCATTCTTTTAGAGGTGAATGATTATGATTGTTAAGATATGTCAAGAGCAGCTGCTGCCTCCAGCAGCCCTGGCCCAGGATCCTGCCCGGCCACTGGCCTCCCAGCCTGGTGGCCAGGTACCCCAGATCTCTGCCCAAGCTGAGGGATGCAGCTCCTGCTTTTCTGTTTGCAGGTTTGGTCAGCCCTGAAGCTGAGCACTTGTCAGAGGCATGTGCACACACACAGACAGAGGACACCGACGTGGCTGGGCACACAGACTGTCCCAGCAAGTCAGCAGCACCCACGCAGGGGTTCCATGTAACATAAGCACAGCCAGCTGTGTCCCTTCCCTCTCTGTGTCTGGCAGACTCACATGACACCCTCGGTGCTCACAAGCACTTACATACAAGCACCTCAAGCACCAGCAAGAACCCTCTGCACTCAGCACCCCTACCTGAACCCCAGCCCTCTGACCCATCCCAATGGTCCCCTACTCACCACCTGGTCCAGCTTGATAGACCAAATGTGCAGCACAACACACTCGTCCTAAAGACACCTCATGTGTGCAGGTACCAGTGTGGACCCTCTGCCTGCCTGGTACCCCAGCTTAGACCTAAGGCTTCCTACTTACCAACTGGTCCAGCCTGAAGTTTGCTGGCAGGTACAAATGCATGCCTGGTCTGTGAGAGAGACAAACAGACAGTCATCCCCTCAGTGCCAGGCACACAGGCTGTGGGTTGCTGTCCCACTCCAGCTGCTGGCATGGAGACCCTCACTCATGCTGGTCCCTCCAGTAATGGTTTTGTGGACATGCAGAGCTACTACTGCAATGGCTGTAGGGTGAGGCCCTGCTGGCTTCTCCCTCAGCCTGGCTTCAGTAGCTGGTACCAAATCCACTCATGCTGCTCCCCACTGGCACTTAGTCCCTGCAGCACATGTACTGATGGGATAGAATGAGATTACACAGAGTTATGACAGGATTTAATAAGAAGGCAGGACAGGCTCTGGTGGTCAAGCACAGAGCTCAGCCAGACCAGCACTGACTGTCCCAGATTTACACTGGACCAACCTCTTTTATACTCCTTTTCTGTCTAACCCCCTCTTTTTTGCTCCCAGCAGCCCTCCCCAGGACATCCCTTCAACAACTGGCATGATCCCACTGACTCCATCCAATGTTGTGGACGCTCAGGTTTGCATCCAGTTGCAAAGTCCTGGTTGCCTGTAGTTTCTTCAGAGCTCATCAATTGCTGTGGCTGATGATGTTTGTGTCTGTTTATTGTCTTTGTTAATGCTAATCAATCAGGTTTTATGGCTCTGTGTTTGCCTCCCTCCCTTTCTTGCCAAGTGTAAAAATAAACGTTCTCAGACTCGCTCCACCTATCCTTGCCAGTTGGGGTGGCTTACTAGGTTTGTTTTCATCACAACCTCCCACATCAAGTGTCGGATTTATCTCTGTATGTTCTTGTTTACAGCTCCTCAAAAGAGCAGACACGCTCCTTTGCTGACCTGTAATCTCAGAAGAAGCTGCACCACTCCTCACTCCCACAGAACCTGAATGGGCCCCGCTGTGGGCAGCACACACTGGGGCAGGAGCCTACCTCCTTTGGGCATGAACTGGGGTGTGTGTGTGCAAGGGCTGCGGTTGCTGGGTACCCCATCAGAGGCAATAGGCATGAACATATTGTGGCAGTGCAGGTCAGTAACACCGCTGTAACAGTTCCTATAGGCTAATCCAGTTGTTTGGTTCTGATAGCTCATCTCTCCATGCACTGGGGCATGAGATGTCTGTGGACAGGTGGATCCTGCAGTTTTGGTCTCATTCTGGGAGAGCTGAGTGATCTGCACTGGTGACCTGCTTCAGGATTAGCTCTGTTCTGACTACTGAGTCACTATTGAAGAGGGCTGGGCTAAATTCTTAGTTTTTGGAAACTGGTAGTTCTGCACCCTTTGTAGCTGTTACAGAAATTATACAGACATTTGTAGGAATTAAGCAGATGCCACCTCAACAGGGGTCATCTGTAGTTTCCGCTTTAATGAAAGAATCAGAGTTCCTTCTTCTGCTATGTTTAACATCTAGTAGTACATACATCTTGAACTGGGTGCCTCTGAAGAAGGATCCCGCCTGTCAATTGTTATGGGACTTTGTAGTCTCTACAGGTTGCTTGATTTCCTGATGGCACTTCTGCTCATTCAATCCTGTTCATGGAGTCTGGAGTCGTCTTTTCTTCTGATTTGCTCGTGCAGCCTGCAGACACCCTTTCTGTCTGTGTCTTGAGGCATTTCCTTATCTTTTGTTATAGAATATCCTGTATTTAAATTTTTACTTTCACTTCCTTACCTACAGGTTACATATCCATAGATAAAAACTAAGGTAAAAGTACAATTCGTATGGCCTAAGGCTTCATTTACTTTAATCACTAGTGCTAAGCTCTGGTACAAATAAGTCTCTCACTACAGTCGCATTAGTCTACATTACACATTGTTTCACAAATTGTAAGACATTGATGTTTTTTGAGCTAAGGTTGGTGTTTCCCTTCCCATACCCCTTCACTTCCAGTGAACCATTGCTTTATAGCCAATATTATTATTGATTCAGTAACAGGGAGTGATCAATTAGTTACTGCAGGTGTTGTACATACTTCAATAAGCATCTCTTTTCATTGTCCAAACTACACTAGGCCTGCTGTTGGAGCTGTTTAAACCTCTTCTTACTCTTCTAATGTTGTGTTAAGATCTTTGAAACCCAATTCATCCAATTTAGCCAAAGTCCCATTACTAGCACAGGACGTGGTTTTATGCCCGCATAATAGCAATAATGTTCTAGAAGTCTGGTTACAACTTTATCACTGTGGGCAGGTTAACAAAGGATCATTCCTCCTTGACCAAATACTGCCAATTATGAAACTGTTAAAGTATATCAGGAGTGGCTGCCACCTCCAGCAGCCTCCTCCCAGATCCCTCCTGCCTGGCTGCTGGAGCCCAGCCGAGTGCCCCATGGCAGGGGTCCTTGCCCAGGCTGAGGGTTGGATGCAGCTGCCACCTTTCCATCTGCAGGTTCAGCTGGTAGTGAAGCTGAGTATGCATGCCAGACTTACACATGCAGACGCAAAAGGACACTGGCAGACAAGCTGCTGTCATGTACAGCATCTATATACAGGATATACTAAACTAGGCGGGCGTGTTGATCTGCTGGAGGGTGGGTTGGCTCTGCAGAGGGATCTGGACAGGCTGGATCGATGGGCTGAGGCCAATGGCGTGAGGTTCAACAAGGGCAAGTGCCGGGTCCTGCACCTGGGTCACAACAACCCCAAGCAGCGCTACAGGCTCGGGGCGGAGTNAGGTGTTTAAGAAAAGCGTAGATGAGGTACTTAGGGACATGGTTTAGAAGTGATTTTTTTTGTCAGGGTAGGTTAATGGTTGGACTTGATGGTCTTAAAGGTCCCTTCCAACCTCAGCGATTCTATGATTCTATGATATGATTAACACTCTGCTCTGGCAGGGGGGTTGGACTAGGTGATCTCCAGAGGCCACTTCCAACCCTATGATTCTATGAACACATGCCTTAATGAATTAGCATAATTGATGAGGTTTGGTTTGAGTCATTGTCTCCCTTATAATTTGTCACTCAGGTTTGTGTCCCTGCATGGTTTTGTTTATGGCTTCCTATTATTATTAGGACAAATAAGGCCTTTGGGGATCTTTCACTTCTCACCCTGCCTTAGACCATTGCTTCAGGAAGAGAGGACTCCTGCCTGCTGCTCCCTTGAAGAGATCTTCTCTAGCTGTAGTGTGGTACGAAGGGATGAGCTTAAAAATTCAATTCAGTATCCTCATCCTAGGCCGCTACTGCCTTACTTCTGTTGTGGGACAAAGACTTAGCCACCCAACTGCACTGCAGATGATTGTGTGTCTCTGGATGGCCCTATGCCATGTCTGCCTGTCCAGTGCAATTATCTGGGAAATCTCAGAGAGCAGCAACCCTTGAGGCACTCCTGAAGTGGGATAGGCACCTCACAAATGTAGGTTTGTCTTAGGTGAATTGCCCACCAGTGTTGTCTGCTTCTCTCCATTGACTACAGAGTGAGCTAACTAGTTAAGAGTTGACTAAATATTACCCACTGCGAGTCATGGGCCTGTGCTCCGCTTACAATATAAGCAGTCTGTGTTACTTTCCTACACAGAAAATTCCCATCCCATTTCTGTTCCAGCTATCTCAAGGTTCCTATATCTGCACATAGTCCTGATCCGCACAAACAAATTGAAGCCCTCCAAGAATTCCAAGAACTTCTGTTGTGACAGAATCTGACATCTGCTAATTATTGTTACTCTTTTTTGAATGACCAGAAGCTCTAGATGATTTCAGATTTTGTTTTCTTCTTGAATCCCAGCACTTGCCTTAACACAGGCGTCAGGAATCCTATAAGGGAAGGTTGCTAGAATCTTCTGTTGGAAGTAAATTTGCATCCCCTGCTCCTCTGAGTAGACCTACGCTATATGATTTTGTAACCTGACAATGACACCCAGGAGCTTTTGTGCAGTTGGGTCCCAGAAACAGCAGGCTGCTGGAGGTATCTACTCTGTCTGAGAAAAATACTGAAAGGAAGACTAATTCCATGCCCTGCCAATACCTGTGTATATGCTAGGAGAGAGAGTATCACTAGGAAAGAGAAAATGATCTGAAAATGCTTGCTTACCACTTGTAATATATCTTAATGGTGACAGCTTCAGAGACATTACCCATATGTTGGGACAGGTCTGAAGGAAGGTGGTCTATGCTGCACCACTGATAGCTGTCTTACAGCACTTCTGTCTTTCAGATTTTTACCAGAGCTCAATCTTAGTCTTATGCTACAGACATCACTGAAGCAAAAGAGTATTGTTGGATTTGAACTGAAAGCAGATTGCCTTCTCTTCCATCCCCTCATACTTCTGCAAAAAAATTATTCTGGTTTTATAAAAAACGAAAACAAAGAAGTCTCTATAGAGTATTAGCTGTAGATTGTTACAAAACAGGATTTCATACCAAAAGTGGCTTTCCTTTTTGGACCTGTGGAAAAAAACCTGCCATTTGCAAGCAGAAAACAGGAATATATTTATAAGGACTGACACTAAGGAGCCAACAGTGGGGAAAAAAAATTACAGAATACCTGCAGAGTATTCACCAACAGGCAATGTAAGTGTGCAGGAAGTTATAGTCTCTACAGTTCTCTGAAATTCTGTTTTGAGAATAAATTACCAGTTTGTAGGGGGGAAAAAAAAGTCCTGGTTTATTCTGCATAAGTCTTTTCCTTGTAAGAAATTTGATTTTTTGTTTTTCAACTGAATCAAATAAAGGCAGTAGCTGCCCATCAGGGAAATGGCTTCATGGGCCAGGGAAGGGGGTGGGAAGATACTCTCTTCTCTTAAAACTTCCTCACAGTGTCTCCAAACTCATTGGATATTATAACATTTTTCTAAAACCTTAAACACTGTCTCTGTAATTTTAGCTGATGCCATGTATTTGACTGAAAAGAAGCTTGAAAAGGACTGTGATGCAGAGATCTTTGTAACCATCTAATGTAAGAAAATCCCAGAACTTGGAAAGGAATTCGGGTTGAGACTGACTAATTCTCCCCTTCAACTCCTGAAACCCCACCTGGAGTACTGAATTCAGCTCTGGGTCCCTCAGCATAAGAAACATATGGACTTGCTCAAATGGGCCCAGGGGAGGGCCACAGAAATGATCGAGGGCTGGAGCAAGTCCCTTATGAGGACAGGTTGAGAGAGTTGGGCTTGTTTAGAAAAGAGGAGAGGGGAGGGGAGGGGAGGAGAGGACTCTGGGGAGACCTTATAGTGTCCTTTCAGAACTTCAAGGGGGCCTACAGGAAACATTGTGAGGGACTCTTTATCATAGTGTTAGGGTGAGGGGTAATGGTTTTAAACTGAAAGAGGGTAGATTTAGATTAGGTATTAGGAAGAAAAAGGCCATCAGGAGAACACTGGGGAAAATCTTTTTCTCAGGACAGATATAGAAACTAGACAACAGATCCAAAGACATTAGATCTGATGCTTCCATGAGAAAACTGTGTTTGCCACTGAGATTCCTGCTCCTTCAGTAAGTGAGCAAATTTCTAGATGCAAGATGGGGTCAACATTCCCCTCACATCAGCTTAGGAAGGTCAGTCACAGGTTTTCCTTTTCTCCATGGAGTGTGCAATATGGTGTAATTTTCAGGGTGTAATGAGAGCTTTCTGTAATAAATCACCTGCAAAGACAACACCATGACACACCCTAGATACTGACCATGCTTGGGACCCTAACCATGACCTTGTTGTCTCCTGTGGAAATCACAGCTGGACCTTCCACTCTGGTACACATTTCACTTCTCTCTAGCAATCAAATGTAGTTTCATTTCTAGGCTGACACACCTGAAACCTAGCTTGGTAAACTTGATCATTATTTCTGCTTGACACATAATTACAAAGGATCTTTATGTCCCTGTGTCAGCTGTAGGTTTAGTTCACTCCCTTTTTACCCCCTTATCCTGATTTCAGATGGACTGTATAGGTTTTAGGATCCCTCCTGGAGTGAAGCATCCTGATTCCACATTAGACAACATGGAGGTATCTGAGGGATAAGATTGCCCCACGGATCACTCAAGGGTGGTTTAGGGATGGAGGTTCTGTCCCCTCACCATTCCTCTCTCCTTTGCTTTGCCCCATGCTCCAGTTTTATCCCAGCAATCCTTCCACCACCATGATCTCCTACAAACCCACAGAACAAGCATTCTGAACACGATGCTATTCAAGGACAAATGTGCAAAGCGGGGAGGCAGACCTCCTATACTGTTTTCTGCATTAGAAAGAAATTTAAATTTCTTTGTAGATCCTTGTAGAGGATCTTAAAATCTTTTAAAGAAATATCAGGCCCAAAACTGAGCCACCTGGAACCAGGAAGAGACCTGCAGGAGCAGGATGGATGCAGAGAAGAGGAGATTCTGTCTGCAGGAATATCTCACATCACCTCAAGGAGGATGTTGGGTGAAGGAGAAACCTTAGAAGTTTCTAGAATTGCCCCAGAAAGTGCTGCTGAGCATGAAGCCACCTAACCTACAAGTGACCTATTCTATGACTCACTCACAGAACTAGTATAGTGCTTTGGATCTCAAATGCAGAGAAGTGTCCTGTGTGCCCCACGTGGTAAGATAACAAGGCCCCCAGCGGGTCTGTGGGGTAGATATTGTGCCAGAGATGATAAAAGTTCTGTGCACTGTGGGTGCAGCCAGACTCCGCTCAAAGGGGCTAGCTGTGGGCAGTATGGGTGTAAACACTTCTGGTCCATTGGCTGAGGTAAATCACTTAGATGACAGACAAAGACTAGTTGTCCTTCTCTGCTGAAAGAGGGCTGAAGGACTAGTTTCAGGACCAATTACACGACAGGAGTGCAAAGGGACAGAAACTGCTCCAGAAATTGTGGAACTGCTCAGAATGGTGGTAATCAAGCTCCTTGAGGATCATGGAGCCAGTCCTAGCTGAATAAAGTTCCCCACTGCATCCTGATCGTGGACACCATTCCAGAGTGGGGATGCTGCTCTCCAGGCGCAGGATCCTTCTGTTGGGTTTAGAAGGATGGTGGTTTCATGTGTGGGGAAACGAGCCGTGGTCAAGGTACTGAGTCACCAGGAGAAGGAGGCATGGGATGAGGTGAGCAGATTAGGCACCAGAGAACCAGAACAGGAGTGCAAGAAGAGACAGAGCAGAGGCAATAACCAAAGTCCCTTGCAGCATTGAAGGACATAAAACTGGAGAGCATAGGTTACTGAGTAGTGAGGAAGAGTCCCAGGATGGAGGAGGCTGTATGATTGTGGCCTTGGACAGAAGGAGAAAGGCAGTCTTTGTAAGGCATTCGTTTTCTTTTGCCAGAGGATAGGTAGGACAGTTAAAGAAGGGAATAACAAACAAACAAACAAAAAACCTACTTAATGTGACACTGTATTTGAATTTTTATAACATGTAACAGAAAAGGTTACCCAAAGACTGAGAATACTATGATTTGTGAGGGTGCAATAATGCCTTCTGGGCTACTATTGGAAGACTTTGAGAATGGAGCCATAGTTAGTCCACTCTGCACTTATCCTAACAGAATATGCACTACAGTAAGAAAACCACCCTCTCTGAAAGCCTGATTTCTCCTCAATAGGAATTACTTGGCTGATTAAAGTCCGTAATATGATGGGTGAGCAATTCGTTGATGGATCAGGCTCAAAGAGTTATAGTAAATGGAATAACATCAGTCTGGTGGCCAGTCACCAGAGGGGTTACCCAGGGTTCAATTTTAAGGCCGCCGCTCTTCAATGTTTTATAAATGATCTGGACACAGGAGTCAAATGTACATTAAATTTGTCAACAATCCTAAAGTAGGAGGACCTAGTTTAGGACTCCTTTCCTGTAAAGAGAACTTACAGAGATATCTGGGTAGACTAGAGAGGTGGGCAATCACCAACCATATGAAATTTAACAAGAGCAAGTGCCAGATTTTCCATCTGGGATGGGGTAATCCTGGTTATACAAAAAATCAGGGGATGAAAGGCTGTAGA
Organism: Rhinoptilus africanus; assembly: GCA_013400135.1. Taxonomy (NCBI): domain Eukaryota; kingdom Metazoa; phylum Chordata; class Aves; order Charadriiformes; family Glareolidae; genus Rhinoptilus; species Rhinoptilus africanus. Next base: position 19,503 of record VXBO01007989.1, read on the forward strand.
GCAGCCCTGCAGAAAGAGATCTGGAAGCTTGGGTTGATGGCAAGTTGAATATGAGTTAATAGTGTGCCCTGGCAGCCAAAGGGGCCAGGCATATCCCCGTGTGCATCAAGCACAGCATAGTTTGCCAGTCAAGGGAGGTGACTGTACAACTCTACACTGCACTGGTGAGGCCCCACCTTGAGTACTGTGTGCAGTTTTGGGTGCCTCAATATAAGAAGGACACCAAACTACTCGAATGTGTCCAGACAAGGGCAACAAAGATGGTGAAAGGCCTTGAGGACAAGACTTACTTGGTTTGTTCAGCTTGGAGAAGAGAAGGCTGAGGGGTGCCCTCATCACAGTCCCCAACTTCCTCAATGGGGCCAGTGGAGGGGAGATGTTGATCTCCTCTCTCTGGTAACCAGTGATAGGACACAAGCAAATGGAAAGAAACTGCATCAGGGGAAATTCAGATTGGACGTTAGGAAAAGCTTCTTTGCCGAGATGGTAGTCAGTCACTGGAACAGGCTCCCCAGGGAAGTGGTCATGGCACCAAGCCTGTCAGAGTTTAAGGAGCATCTGGGTAATGCTCTTAGTCATATGATTTAGTGCTAGGTAGTCCTCCAAGGAGCAGGAAGTTGGACTCAATAATCCTTACGAGTCCCTTCCAACTTGAGATATTCTATGATTCCACCTTGGAATCAAGCTGAGAAGTACCTTACAGAGTGAATCCTAAGGGCAAGTTAAAAATGCCTAAGGTGTGGTTTATTTCTTCCCAGAGTAACCAGTATAAATGGGTAAGCTGAATTGCTTGCTAGAAACACCCATCAGTTATGCAGGAATCTTTAGATGACTAATTCTGATGCTGTAGATGTCTATACCTCAATAGATAAATCCTGTCACTAGTGCCTACCACAAGCCCATGTCCACATTGCCTTTGATTTTTACTTGGTAGTTGACTTCTGATTTCAGCAGCCTCCATATGCTATATGAGAAAACAAAGCTTGATGACAAGCTAGATCATTCAGTGACTTGCACGTTCTCCCTTTGTGGAGAAACAGTCAACTCATTCAGGAGCAGAGTCATGTGAGAGTCAAAGAGCAGAAAGTATCAAAAGTCAGAGATTTATATTGAGATGTTTAACTAAAGTGCTTGCTACCTGATTTTATCTACCTGCATCTGGACTAGAAGTTTAGTAATGATTCTATAAATGCTTCACACCTGCCAGTTAATTTCTGTAGAGATACAGAATTTTAACAATAAAACTTCATAGAACAACTGTGTTAATTGCTTTACACAGTATAGCTCTCCTCTAAGTTATTTCATACAGGTTTTAGTGTCACTCTAAGGCTTTTTTGATAATGAAAATTATTTGAAGCCTGCTTATTATATATTAAGTTGCTACATAATGTACACTATGGAGTTGTTCCTAAGAAAATTCTATTAACAAAAAACCCCAAAATTAAAAAAGTTTTCACTTATTTGCTTCTTTTTGTGTTTTTTTTTTTTTTTTTTTTATTTTCCACACTAAAATATTTATTTGCTGACCAGCTTCCACATAGAGTCCCTGATCTCCTTGTTACGCAAGGTATAGATCATGGGATTAGTCAACGGGAAGATGGCTGTATGGAAAACAGCAACAACTTTTTCTTTTGGGACAGCTTGGAAGGGTGAAACATAGATATATAGCGCTGGGCCAAACATGACAAAAACTACTATGATGTGGGAAACACAGGTGGAGGCTACTTTGTTCTTTGCCTTGGAGGACTGTGTCCGGAGCTTCAGCAACAGGACAGTGTAGGAGATTAGGAGAAGTGTAAAGCACATAATGATAACAACTCCGTTGTTGAGGAACATCAAAAGTTCCACTATGTAAGTGTTGTCACAGGCCAACTTGACCAGCTGATGGACATCACAGAAGAAGTTGTCCAGGATGTTGGGACCACATAAGGGGAGGTGGATGCTGAGACCAAATAGAATGATGCCATGGATGAAGCCCCCACCCCATGTAGCTCCAACCAGGATACAGCATACCCACCTGTTCACAAGCCTGTTGTAATGAAGAGGTTTGCAAATGGCTACATAACGGTCATAGGCCATGACAATGAGCAGGAAAGCTTCAGCTGCTCCCAGGAAGTGGAGGAAAAAAAGCTGGGCCATGCAGGCACTGTACAAGATGGTCTTCTGGTGTGAGAAAAAGTCAGCCAACATTTTGGGTGGGGTCACAGAACTGTAGCAGATGTCCAAGAATGCCAAATTGGCCAGGAAAAAATACATGGGTGATCCCAGTTGGGAATCCCACCAAATTGCGAGAATGATAAGGATGTTGCCTGGCAGAATGATCATATAGAAGAGAAGGAAGAACAATAAGAGAATCACTTGGACTTCAGGGTTTTGGGACAATCCCAACAAAACAAACTCTTTAATCACTGTATAGTTCTCGTGATCCATTTCCACTCTGCAGAAAAAACAGACAATAATCATGAGCAGGGTGGGCGGGGAGGAGGGGGCAGGATGGGGGACATGGGACAGGACCCACAACAGTGCAAATCTACAGAAATATTTGAACAACTTTGGGCATATTTAGATTGCCTAAAATGCATGCCCTTTTCCCATTTCCTAGTTTTAGGGAACTCCTAATGATGAAATACTTGAAAACTAGTAATTTAAATTCCTGGTAACTTAGACATTTTACTGGAAATATAAACTGGAAATGTCCACATTTTATCAGATGTTCTTTTTTTTTTCAGCTCCCTGGGAACTGGTACCTGGATGAAATACAGGTTAAAAAGTATCAGTCCATTCTTCCATGGGCAGGAAAATTTTTGTGGTTTAAGGTGTAGATGCCTGTATTTGAGCTAGTCATGTCTACTCCCTTTCCAGTTGACAAAAGCAAGTCCTTCCAGGGTAGACAGATTTAATTCTAGGGAACACAGCTAAAGAAAGCTAGACAAAGTGCACTCTAAAATTACACAATTAACCTAAATCACATCCACTGAGTATAAATGGAAACTAAGTGTAGACCACTTACATCTGAAGGAAAGTTTATGAATTCCTTGGGTGAATTCATCTGACAGCTGTGAAGTTGTTTGAAATTAAAAGATTTAAAATCTCTTTATACTAAATTATGTTAGTAAAGCGAGCCCAGAGAATGATGAATTCTATCTAAATTTTCTCTAGCATAGATCAGTACAAGTATTTTCTAAAATATTTCATTTTTCCCAATTGTCTTTCAGGGGAGTTGAGGATGTCTAGATCACATTCAGATTTCCACCTTTCCCAGAGAAATCCCACAGAGGTGTCTAATTTTCCAATGAAGTCAACAGAACACTAGAAATATAAATAAAACTCACTTTTATAAATATCTCTATGAAATGAATCCACCATGAATCAGCATGATGGCAATCTGGAAAACAAACTGACATTTTTTCACAGAATGTAAAAAATAATTGCCTTTACATATATTTTGAATAGAACTGTGGATTTTAACACCTCTCTAGAAGGTGGATGAAAACTGTGAAAATGGATCAGATTTTTTTTTTTTCAAGTCTTTCCATTTACCTATGTTCTTTCATTCCTCCCACTTCTTTTGGGTCAGAAGAAAGTTATATGAGGTTTTGCCTCAAGATTTTTTAACGCTTTTCTTCCATTTTGATAAAAAGATGGTATGTCTGTCTACATGACGGCATCTGTATATTACTGCATTAGTAACTTCACCAGAAATGTTGAGGTAGAGAATAAAGCATACTGAAAGTACTTTCTTGTGAGAAAATGCCCAGACCTGTAAGGAGTGTTTAGTTTTAGAACAGTTTTAGTTTAGTTCCCTTATTGAGACCAGTGAGAAAACTGGACAGTGGAAACTAAAAAAATAAAAACTAAGAGGAGGAGAAAGTGGCAAAAAGTAGTAAAATTCAGAATAAAGAAAGAAAAGCAAAGGAACATAAGAAAGGAATAAAAACAAAGGAAAAAATACTCCTTACATCACTTTTTGATGCTTTTATCAAAAGTCATATTTTCATGTCATGCCTTGAAATGAAAAAATTTCTTGACATTCTTTGTTTTCTCCATTTCTTCCTTTCTTTCATGAACAGATGAAGGGCTCATTGGGCTGCATGTGTGTATAAATTTCTCACCTGACTGCGAATCCTTATCCATCTGTATTTGAGTTTCTCTTTGCCTCACTTTAAATTCCCTCTTAGTGGTTTGGTCTCTTCCCACTTCATCACACGACAGAAAAAGTTCCTGCAGGAACCTCCCACTTCACTCTGCTGTCCTGTGTTGTATTGTATTGTATCCTACACATCCAGCTAATGCAGAAACAACACTCCCTTCACCTCTACTTGGTTATAGAGACTTCTGCAGATGCACTTGACTTCCATGGCTTTGCATCTACATCTCTCCCACACAGCTCAGTATCTGCTACTCTGAGTTGTTCAGCACTAACCAGCAAAGAACCAATCAAGGTTACGCCCTCTTTGCTGTTTCCTGCCACATGACTTTAGATAGATGGTAAATGTTTCCCAGTTTGTCTACCCACTGCCCTGATGTTATTAATCTGCCTGTGTCCAGATCCTCTTCACAAAGGATCACAAAATGGTAGGCTTGGAAGGGATCTCTGCAGATCATCTAGTCCAACTCCCCTGCCAAAGCAGCTTCATGTTGGCTCATGTCCAGCTTTTACATGTACATGTCCACCAGTACCCCCAAGTCCTTTTCCACAGGGCTGCTCTCTATCACATCATCCCCAAGCCTATATTGATAATGAGGATTGTCCTGGCCCAAGTGCAGGACCTTGCACTTGGCCCTGTTGAACTTCATGAGGTTTGCTTGGGTTCACCCCTCAAACCTGTCCAGGTCCCTCTGGATGACATCCCATCCCTCTGGCATGTCAACTGCACCACTCAGCTCGGTGTCATCTGCGAACTTGCTGAGGGTGCACTTGATTGCACTTGAGGGTGCATTGATGAAGATATTGAACAGCACTGGTCCCAGTATGGATCCCTGAGGGACACCATTTTTCACCCCTCTCCATCTGGACATCAAGCCATTGACCACTACCCTCTGGATGCGAGCATCCAGCCAGTTCCTCATTCACCGAACAGTCCACCTATCAAATCCCTATCTCTCCAATTTAGAGAGAAGGATGTTGTGGGAGACCATGTCAAATGCCTTGCAGAAGTCCAGATAGATGATATCTGTTGCTCTTCCCAAGTATCTGTCCCTTTTCCCTGAAGTTGCATACTCATCTTCCTTCTTATCCATAGCTGATGGTCGAGTGTCCTTCATTCTCAGGCAAAGTGAGCAACTAACATCTCAAGTCCCTGTACTGGAATGAGTACAGCATTGCCTATAGCACTTCTCTTCCTCACTGATTCTGAGTTCTCTCAAAATTGTTCTTAATGACATTGGTTTTATCAGCACTCCCTGAATCATGTGTGAATGCAAGACAGCTGAGATCTGAACTCCCCTAATCCCTACAGCTCTTATCCTCTGTCTTCCTAAGTCCTTCACAAGTTCAAAAGCTCTTCAGCTATCCAAATCCTAGCTTCACTCCACCCCAGGAATCAGTATCTCTGAAGTTTATTGCAATCCCAGCTTTAAAATCCTGCAAACACCCACTAAAATCTTCAACATGCACCTCCCTGTCAGGAGCTCTGTTGGTAGTCCATCATTCTGACCTGAAGTCTTGCTCTTCTGGCTGTGAATCCTCTCCCACACTCATGTATTTAGTACTGCTGTGCATGCACCAGAGGTTCGGCTGGCTCTTTTAAATGCCAGACTTGCTCACAGCAATTTGTGTCCTTGTCTGATTGACAGCACTAATCCCCAAGACTGCAGCCAAGCTGCCTGTGACCTTAGCTGTTTCGCTCACCACCTGGTGGCAGAGGGTGAACATGGTGCACCAGAGACTGCAGAAGATTTTGTCTCTTTGCATCCTTTAGACAATGCTTTCTTTGTCTCTTCAGATGTGCAGGTTGTTTCTGGTTCCAAGGGTGAAGGCTCCAATTGTGGCAGCAGCTGTGGTTCTGGAGTGCTAACTCAGATGCCCAGGTGTCTTAATAAAAGCTCTAAAATGTATGACTTTATTTATAATTCTTTATTAGTATTTATTAATTATTTATTTTAACACATATTATTCCTGGACCAGGTGACCTCTAGAGGTACCTTACAACCTACATTTTTATGATGTCATGATTAATTCTGCATTTAAATGACTGTTAATCTTTGCCTCTGTGAAACAAATGAACCCACAGACTCTGACTTCCCATAGTCTGCAGATATTCTCATCTGAGAATGCACACGATGGAAAGCCATCATTTAGAGTTCTCCAGATCACTTATTTTCTGCATTTTATGAGTATTCAGGATGAGTTCTCCCCAGTCCACTGACAGAGATACATACTTTTAGGAAGTGTAAACCAAATACACTCAACAACTTCCCCCTTGCCCCACCCATCTCTCCCTATTTCTTATTTTCTATCTTTGTCTTTTTCCCTAAAATGTTTCTTTAAATTGTTGTTGACAAGGTATCAAGGTGTGAGATGGATCAGAACTGGGAGATGCTTATTTCTTTTCACTAACTACAAAGAATGAGTAGCTTAGACTTAAAGATATACCATCTACATGACTACAGTTAAGTGAAATTGATTCCATATTGTATTTATACATTCGTTATTGAATGGATAGTATATATTGTATACCTCATAATACATTAAATACATGTAATGCTAACAGAAAATTAAACTCAACACAGACTTTTAGAAGGTTGGTGTTATAAGCTAAATTAAAGCAGCAACATAATCCAACAATGCTAAACATTAATTTTGTGATTCTATAGTAAAGCATCACATACTGCACCAGGAACACGTCAAGTGATTAATTTAGCTGTTTTCTAGGATTTCTGAGTCTTGCTTTAAGGCAGAGGGAATTCAGTACAATTTACCCTGTCTGCACAATTAACCAGAACACAGTCTTATCCAGAATGAGAAGTGGCAGGTGCCAGGACACCACCTGGCAGTGGAAACCCCACCCCACCCCTATAGTCACATGTCCCACCTGATGTGTAAATTGTGCTCATCTTCCAATCACAGGATTAGGTAACCCTGCTGCTCCTTGCCTCTGGGGCTGCTGATTTTGTTGCTATTGTATCCCATACGATTTTACAATAATGCCCTGTGATTGGTTGCTTATTTTTCTGGGGACAGGATATACATATATACACATGCACATACTTACACATTTACATCTATGTTCAAATATGTTTACATATGCACATTTAAAAGTAAATATATATTTTCATAAAAAGCTATGAATAATAAAATTGTTTTGAATAGATAAGGAATTGTGTTGGTTTTGGCTGGGATAGAGTTAAATTTTTTCATAATAGCTAGTATGGGGCTATGTTTTGGATCTGTGCTGAAGACAGCATTGATAATACAGGGATATTTTAGTTATTGCTGAGCACTGGTTGCCCAGAGTCAATGCCCTTTTTGCTTCTCACACCGCCCCACCAGTGAGCAGGCTGGAGGTGCACAAGAAGTTTGGAAGGGACACAGCTGGACAGCTGACCCTGACTGACCAAAGGGTTATTCCTTACCATGTGACATCATGCTCAGTATATAAAGATGGGAGAAGAAGAAGGAAGGAGGGGGACATTTGGAGTGGTGGTGTTTGTCCCCCTCTGAGTAACTATTACACGTCATGGAGCCCTGCTTCCCTGGAGATGGGCTGGACACCTTCTGGTTTGCTCTTTCGATTCTCTCCCTCATCTGAACTTGGAGGGGTGAGTAAATGGCTGTGTGGTCCTCATTGCTGGCTGAGGTTAAACCATGACATTACCTAAGATAGAAAAGGAATGATTAAAAAATGTTTTTTTACAAAAAAGAAAAATTCTGTCCTTCTCATTGTACTTGATTACAGAGTTGTTTTCAGTCAACTCTGTGACTGTTACAGTTATCTCTCGGTGACAGCTGTCTGGTACCAACTCATCCTAGCAATCTGACAGCATCTCGGGGAGCTGTAGCCTTCAAGATCTTTTCTGTGACCCTAAAACCCTCACATTCCTTAATCTGTAGACCATAACCATGTCTTAAAGTATACTCAATTGGTTTACAAAAACTGATCTTATCTTCTTCCATAATGATTTATCTGATACAAACAATCACAATCTAAAGGAGTATAACATGTAAAGTGGGAACAAACAGATAAGACAGATACTGTCTGTCAAATTGAATTAATTGCTCCTTTAGAATATAACAGTGCATTGTAAACAGGAAGTGTATAAAAAAACTTGGCAGATAATCGGTCACAATATAATCATGAGAATCAAAATATTCCTAGTTGTCTTAATAAAGTCATCCAAATGTGGAAGTATATGAAGGAAGGATTTCAGGTGGCTATTACTGGCACAAATTACAAGTGCAGACATTCTTTAGGAAACACTGTCATCACACACTACTAAAATCTTACTGCAGAAAAAATGGAAAGGAGAAAAATATTTTCTGAAAGATTCTCTAAAACTAAAAAGGCAGGAAGAACAAACATCTCATAGGCAAGGTAGAAAGCATAGGAAGATGCATTTTTAAACCTGGGAGGAATCTCTTATGACCCTAGAAGCAAGTCTTCTGATGGTCTTTTTCATTTCAGTATTTCTTAGCGTGTAGACCATGGGATCAGCACTGGAACAAGCACAGTGAAGAAGATGGAGGCCACTTTGTCCATTTCAAATGTCTTGAAGGGGCAAGCATAGATGAATATTCTTGAAATGAACGTTATGCTTATTGCCATTACCTGGTCTATGCAGGTCGATAAAGCTTTGTGCTTTGCTTCAGTGACTTGCCTCCCTATCTTGACTAAAATGCCAGTGTATGAAATGAGGAGCAAGACAAAAATTACTATTAGGAGCAGTCCACCATTTGAGACCATCAGCAGCTCTGTCAGGTAAGTGTCAATGCAGGCCAATTTCAGCACTTGTGGAATATCACAGTGGAAATTGTCCAGAGTGTTAGGACCACAGTAAGGTAAAAGGAGAAGCAGAGCAATCTGTGTTGCAGAATGAATGAATCCATCTGCCCATGACCCTGCAACTAGAACTACATGTACCTCATGGTTCATGATTGTTAAGTACTGCAAGGGCTTATGGATAGCCTCATACCGATCAGCTGCCATCACTGCAAGAAGGAAAATATGAGCACCAATAATGAAGTGAAAGAAAAACATGTGAAGGATGCAGTCCTTTAATGGAACAGTGTTGTGCTGGGAGAGGAGACCTGACAATAGAATGGGAGTATTTACTGATGATTCAGTTATATCTGTGAATGTTAAGTTGTCCAGGAAGAAGTACACAGGAGTGTGCAAGTGGTAGTCAGTGATAACAGTGATGAGGATTGTGATGTTTCCCAGGCAGGTCATCAGGTAGCCAAGGAAAAAGACCATGAAGAGGAATTGCTGGGCCTTAAGACTGTGGTTGAAGCCCAAGAGGACAAATTCTGTCACAGGACTGGTTACATTTTGTGTCTCCATTCATTACCATCTGAGCATGCCTGTGAGAGGAACAATGTAGAAGGGAAGCTGAGGAAAATACGCTTTTCAACATCAAGAGTGATAATCCCTCTCCTCTCCTGGCTCAGAAACCCCTTCCTTGAAACCTCCTTATATCCTTGCACTATACAATGGAAATTTTGTTCAGTGGAGGTAGTCTTAGTGTTAGGAACTGTTTTCTTTGACGTTCAGTTTAGCTCCTTTGCATCTATACCCTTAAAATCCAGTGTAACTTTACAACTGGTTGCCATCTTCATAAATAGATTCCTTTTTCCCCAGTAATGCAGGCTTTGGCCCCTCCCCAGTTCAGCTGTGCTTATCTCTAATATTACTTTTTTCCACTCACACACCAAGAGCCCTTATTCCACATAGGACTGCTTTGTCTGCAATCTCAGAGTTGGCTGATTCCTCTCCTCCACAAAGGACTCCAAAGAGAAAACAAAACAAATGAAAAACCACTCATACATCTGTAGGGGACGGCGCTCGGAAGATCTCGCAATGTCACGGAAACTTAGGAGCATGGAACCTCCCCTAGGTGTGACGACAGAGAAGAGGTGGTAACGAAGGCTGTAAAGTATATAAGGCAGTGCAAGCTTACAATAAACGCCATTTGCAGCATCCTCATATTGGTGTCAGTGCTCTTTGGCCCAGAGAGAGGAGGTAGAGTCCCTGTGCCGTCTCAGCTGAAGGAGGTCGGTTGCTGAACGTGCAACATACATCATTCTGTCTAAGCATCCAAGTAGATGCTAGGAACAAAGTTACTGTAAATCTGTACAAGCTTTTCTGGGTCTGAACAAAAATAGTTTTGCTCTAGCTCCTAAGGGATTCCTGCTCTGGCAATCATAAAAAAAAATACTTTAATTTATGAGTTACTGCAATAGGGAAAGATGATGTATTTCATATTCTTTACTTTGCAGGCATAACTGTTTCACAGCAAAGAGATGTGATCTGAGAAAATAAAAAAATATTTCAGCTAGCAAAAGAATGCCTACTTTCTTGAATTTCTCTCCAGTACTGTGAGACAAGCAATTTAAAGAATGAGAAAAGACAAGCTGTTACGAGGTTCAGTGTACCCTGGACGTTGCTTTCAGAGAGAACCCAGGATATGCAGGCTACAGTTCATTTCACATATACAAGCATTCACTCGACTTAGACACCTACATTAATATGATCTCAATGATCCTCTGAGTGTCCCTAGTTCTTGGTTTTGGTTTTAAGCAGACCTTGATGAGCAGCTCATCACAAAAGTGGGACTGTTTTTCTAGAAGTAAATGTTCAAAGTAATTTCAGATGTCCTAAAATGCCTAAGACATTTACACTGGATTGTCAACTGTCACACATGATTTATGGGTGCCCTTAAGATATGGCAGCTGGAGATCAGATGGCATGCTTTAGGCATTTCTTTCTAGGAACCTGGATCCCACCTGAAATGTCTTTCAGACACATACATTGGACTCCACCTCTCTCCAACTCAGCCCTCAGTATCCTAAATTTCTGCATGTGAACTGGTTGTGCAGTCCTGTTGAATTCAAGGTTGAGGAAATGGCAGCTGAAGAATGTGATCAATTTGTCCTAGTCTTGATGCCAACCCTAGGATGAGAGAAACTATGATCTGGGTGCATTTGTTTCTCCTGACTGACTCTAACGAAGCCCAAAAGGCTAGCTTATATCTATATTCCTACCCTGTAGGTATCTGAAGATACGTGACCAGTATTCTGCCCCCTGACCCTACAAAGAGGCATTTTGACAGCCTTTAGGAATGACAGCTTATTCCAGGACAAGACAGACTTCTATTCTGGCCTGCCTGCTCTAATTCACCCTGTTCTCCCTGGGTCTGTGAGGATTCCACATCACATCTCAGAGCTTTCATTTTCACATCAAATTCTCTTCTCTCTGCTTCCTTTTCCATTCAGTCTCCCTCCAGGAATTCTGCACTTTATCCCCTATTTCCCTCTTTGTCTTAAGTACAGTGAATCAGCATGTCAGACCCTTCATACACTTTTATGAAGTGTGCTGGCTATTTACCAAGCTGGTTTCCAACCCACCAGAAAGCAGAAGTTCCTCATGCCCATTCCATTTTCTCTGCATGTCCCAATTACATGCCCAAAACACATAAAAACTTCATTTCTTCCATTTGAACATGTGAGGTGTTGTGCATTTCTCCAGGCATCCTTTATCCTCCTCCCACACTTTCTCAGAATCCCTGCAAACTTTTCTTGTTCTCATAAATTGTTTTTCTCATTTTTATTTCAGTTCCTGTCTCTACTGATCAGGTGAAGTATTCTTTTACGCTATGGAAAATAAGCCTTGTTTGCTGGTGCTTACTTTCATTAGTAGGGGCTGAAGTTTGCAGAGTCAGTTGGTTGACCCTGGCTGGTTGATTGGTTGGCTGGCATGGCCAAAGCCTGAATTTGGGACATTTCCTCTTTGTGTATGCGTCCCCTGGCCTGGAGAGCCAGATGTTCAATTCAGAGACTAATCACAGGATAAGCCAAATCAGGGATTGTCAGCGAATCTGGGCTTGTTGTCAATAATGAATTTGGAGTAATCTATTCCTCCTTTGTCCTATTTGGATTTTCATTTGAAACAATAAACTTCTGCTCACAGATATGATGACTAGCAATAGCTGTTAAACTTGCTGGTCACAGTTTGTGTGCTGTTTCCTGAAAACAGATGTCAGGGAACAGGGATAGTTGCCTGCTCCACAAGGGAAGGCAAGCCAGGGGCTGAGAGTGACAGCAAGGCAGACAGGAGTGGCACAGCAAAAACAGTGGTCCCACATTACAAACAAAAAAAAGACCAGAGCAGACTCATTGACAGTAATCAGTCAGCCAACAGCCCGTTGGCTGCCAGAGGGAAAAGGGTGCCAAGGAACATGACACCACTAAGCTCAATGTGGACCAAGCAAAGGATAAGCTGAGTGAGGAAAAGTTTTACACTGACACATACATGCAAACACACAATTAACTGAGATTTTTCTGAAATTACCATTCCAGTGAGCCAGCACAGTCAAATCCAGGGGAAGATGACACTCTGCAGACAGTCTCAGGACTGGGTTCTTGGGTGCTAGGTTGGCACCAACACGTGAAAGCTTCTCTTCAGGTGCCCTGCATTTGCATGCTGTAGCAATGCTACTCCTCTATATTTACTATGGCTGATGTCAGTGCAGGCCACCAATTACAAAGTCCACAATGACATCATTCCAGCAGTTTCACTTGTCCTCTTGTGACTTCTTGATCCAAGGTTGTTCACGTCATCCAGCTCCCATTTGCACTGTAACTCAGCTCTCGGGCAAAACAAGGTGGTGGTACTCCCATGTTAGCTAGAGAAGTCTGTAGTAGTGAAGCCGGTTCAAATTTAGGCCAGGAACTCAAATAGTCAGGTGACGTAAAAACCATCAAGATACAAGGCCAGGCATAGCATAGCTGCATAGCTAGAGCAAGAGACAAAAAGAGGACCTAAGCTTAAACACTTAAGTCCTGAGCCAATTAGCAGAATGGAGTTTCCAGATGAGTATTCCTACAACTTTCTCATAACTTAAAGTGTGTCACAGCAGATTAATACAAGGTTAAGCTACCACATTATACCAGCGCTGACCTTGAACAAGGGCAACTAAATCTTTGGGGAGAGGAGAGGAGACAACAGAGAAGGATTGCCAAGAATGATGTTACAGGCAGGTCAGGGCATGTCGCATGAAGGTGTGTGGGGGGGCAACAGTGTCAGCAGAAAATAAACCTACTTGCGTTCTAACACTCCTCATCGAGGTGGGAGGCTCGGTGCGGCTGGGCTTAAATTCCGAGTAATGCCCAATTCGCCACTATCAGTCCAATCGCGTTTAATGTACCATATTAAACTATCACGATTTGGATCCACTGATAGCAGGCTGCACCTTCAGTCCAGTCGTGCTCATGAACTGGCATGGCCGCCCTCGAGTCTGCAGTCGTGTTCAGCGAGAAACCCAAACGCCCAGCTACTTAAAGAGTGCAGTTTATTTAAGTGACAGAAAACAGGTTCTTTGGGTTTGTTGGTGGACAGTACACTGTTTGCAAAGCAGGTGCAAGTGAAATTAATGTTACTTATACAGAACNCTGTCTTCTTTCCCGTTATTGACACAAGGCAAGGCCACGGAATCGACATTCCGCTCCATCCCTCGTGTAGTTCTCCTGGGAACTGCAGATATTGCGTGTTCTCTGTATGCCAGGCGCAGGCTTGTTTTCCACCGCAGAAGCTTCTTGATTTCATGCTTTTCCTTAAGCTATGAACAATGCTATACTTTTATATTTTCGGCTAATTTTAGTAATTATCCCACAGGGCACTTAAAGCCCGTTGCTGCACCCAGACTCTCATCAAGTCTGAGAAAGCCATCAGGAGTAAACTGGGCACATTGGCTGAGGGGTCACTGACATCTAGAAAGTTCAAGCCTCCCATCAGAAAGTACATGGGTTTATAAAGCCACAGGTGGCTGATGACTGTGACAACAATGGTGAAGTTCCCCAGACAAGTTATGACATTAACTATTAAGAAAAGTATGGAGAGAAAATGCTGCAAAAGGTGGGGGTAGGGTTGGAGAGTTCACTAAATGCAAACGGATATATATACTCTGAAGGTACAGCAGTCTGTCAATAAGTCACACTACAGCATATGCAACCTGTGAAAGGACTATGACCTATGAGGTACTCATGCTGGAGCACGAACAGCTGTGAATGGACTGAATTACATCTATATACCTTGTTCGATTGAATACGTTACGAACAGAATGCGCCTGTGTGCTAAACTGTCAGAAAACCAATAAGCCTCTCCAATAAGCTGACACTGGGTTCCCACTGGCTTCAGAATCTGACACCACAGGCACCTACACTGCTGGTCTGGCTCAAGTATCTGGCACCAAACCCACTCAGTGGTCCCCTCAGTAGCTGTCAGTCCTTGCAGCACACATACACATGGGACAAAGAGATTACACAGAGAGAGAGTTAGGGAGTGATTTAATAAGAAAACAAGACAGGCTGTGGTGATCAGGTGCAGGGCTCAGCCAGACAAGTTGCACTGACCCTCTCTGTTTCACACGCAGCCTTTTATGCCCCTTTCTGCCTATTTCCCTCTGTGTTCCTCCCTGATTCCCTTTCTCTGTACATTTCTTCCTCAGTATGTACAGTCCCACAAGCTCCGTCCCGTGTGTGAGACCATTTGCCTTTTTATCAGTCACAAAGTCCAGGTTGGCCCTCTCTGAAGTGCTGCCTGCAGTTCCTTGAAAGCCCATCAATTAGTGTGACTGACTAGCTTTGTTACTTGTTGTCTCCCTCAATGTCATCATTGTTTGTGTGTTAGGGTTCTGTCTCTGAATGTTTTATTTACTAACTCCTTTTCCTTATGATCTCATTTTGACAAGGTCCTTGATCAGATAATGTCGAGGGAGCACATGGTCTCTCCTTCCATATATCATTAACATTTCCACAGCATCCTTGTATCTAGTTTTGGATATTATGGTCTGAATGGGTGGACTGCTAGATGGGGGAAAAGGTGAATCTTTGGATTCAAAGGGAAATGGTGAATAGTTTGTCATCTACCTGGAGACTAGTTGTGATGGGATTTGCTCAGGGGTCTATCCTTGGTTCTGTCCTGTTTAATATCTTTATCAAAGAGCTGGAGGAGGAAACAAAACAGTCTCGTACAATTTATAGAGAACATGAGTGTGGAGTGATGGCACTGTCCATCACTGGCACTGATTGACAGTCAATACACTCAAGTGCAAGGGAGGACATTCAGAAGAACTTAAACACATAGAGGGACCTCATGAAACTGAGAAACCTCTTGAAACTGAGAAAGGATAAATGCAAGCTCTTGCACTATGGATAGATTAATCACCTGCATCAGAACAGGAGGTGTGACTGCCTGTTTGGGTA
This sequence comes from Rhinoptilus africanus, assembly GCA_013400135.1. Classification (NCBI taxonomy): domain Eukaryota; kingdom Metazoa; phylum Chordata; class Aves; order Charadriiformes; family Glareolidae; genus Rhinoptilus; species Rhinoptilus africanus. Next base: position 34,921 of record VXBO01007989.1, read on the forward strand.
GCAGCCTGACTGAAAAATGCTAAGAGTTTAAAGCATGCTTCCCAAGCAACAATTACATGTGCTGAGGTCCTGTCATTCATCTCAGTGGCCAGTCTGGCACACAAACCACAACACAGGTAGTGGCTGGACAACTGATCGGAAGTAGTGACTGACTTTCTCTTTTTGCTTTGCCCAAGTGCAGAACTTTAGTTTTCCATATTAAGCTACCAGTATCTTGACCCATGAGTCTTTTTGCCTTCCTTCTATTTTCTCCCCATCCTATGTGTGAGGGGAGTGAGCAAGAGGTAAAGTGGGAGTTTAACAGCTGGCCAGGGTCCACCCACCACACAGTGGAAACTCTGGTAACCAATGGACTGGGAAAGACACTTGGGAATGTGCTCTTAAGGAGTGATTTGCCTGGGTGGCAAATTGGGTGAGAGAATTTGGATAGATGTCTAGACCAGTTTTCACTTCCAAAGGCCTGGGAGTTGATGCCTGAACAGACGTGTAATCTTACTAAAATGGAAGATAATCTGAAAAAAGGATGCCTTCTTTATACCAAAAAGAGACAGTGAATTCTAATGCTGAGAGGTAGAAGTCCTTGTTGTTCTGAAAACTGATTTTGCCATAAAGCAAGGTCAGAGGACCTGCACAAGAGGTCTAGGTTTTGGGAATAAAAGGCAAAATGGGTGTTGTCACATCACAATGGATGTGTTCAATAAGATAAGAACCACATCCCCACCAAGTAGCAAAAAGGAAACACAATCTTTCCTGGGCATTGTGAGTTTCTGGAGAATGTATATTCCCTCTTGCAGTGAGTTTGTGAGTCCTGTCTATTGAGTGACCTGAAAGAACAACTCTTTCAACTTGTACCCTGAGCTGCAATGAGCCTTTGAACAGATCAAACGAGAGAGTTCCTGCAGCAACCCTTGGGACAAGCCAGAAAGAACCAGCTGCGAGGAGTGTGGTCTACACCACACCTGGGGAACATGGTCTCACCTGGACCCTTTGGCAGAAAACATTCAGAGACCCAAGGCTGACCTCTAGGATTTTATAGCTGGAGGTGTAGCTACACCTCATATGAAATGGAGATACTAGCAGCATATGAGGGGTTTTGAGCTGCTTCAGATGTCAGCATGGGTTTATGAAGGAGAAATCATGCTTAAGTGACCTGACAGCCTTCTACAATGAAATCATTGGCTTGATGGATGAGGGTAGACTTCAGTAAGGTTTTTCACACTCTGTCTTGTCACATCATAATAGACAGTAGCTAAACGGACAGTGGGGTGGATCAGGGGCTCAAAGTCCAGCTGCAGGCCAGTGATTTGTCAAGTACTCCAAGAGTCAATATTGGGTCAAGTACTATTTAGCATCTTCATCAATGACCTTGATGATAGGATAGAGTGTACTCTTGGCAAGTTTAGGAATAAAAGACTGAAATTCAGTCTTTTATTCCTAAATATAGGAGTGCATTGGAACAGCTAACTGAGGATACCTGCTGCTGCCTTCTTATGTGGAAAACCCTGCTTTCATTCAGTAAAATATAGTTAGGTCGTACCAGGAGAATGCCTAATGAAACATTCTATCTCCTGTGGAGACTTAGAACCTGTTGTTTATCCTTCTGAATAGTTCATAACCAATAACAACCAGTCTGTCCTAGGCTATAAGACTACCTACAATAGCATATCCTTTACTGAGGCCTATTAGTGCCAAGTGCTGAAGAAAACATTCAAAACAAACTGCATTTTCTTTCCTCTCTGCGCTGCAGCTCAACTTTAGCAGGACGCCTACAGAAAAGCATGCTCCCCGTCTCCCACCTGTACACTGTACCATAAAGTAGAGGCACAACAGTTTTCAATCACCTCAGCTTGAAAATGCTGAGAACTCATCTCTCTTGATTGTTTCCCAAGTACTACTGAAATAAGGTCATGACTACTGCTCCCTCTGCTTCTAATGTCTAATAGTGGTTTTAACAACTGGATTTTCTGTAACTTTTTTCTGGAAAGCTTTTTCATATGTTTCAGTCATATTCTATGGATACAGTTTGGATTGATTGTTCCACAGCCTTTCTAATTATGGTATCACCAGAGAGAAAAGGATACAGTATACTGTTGGGCCCTGATCCTAAATTAGGAATTTAAAGTAGGACAGATGACCTACAGAAATGGCATAAGTGCTTGTTTCTCCTCATGATCTAGAAAAAAAGGACAGCTAGCTAAAATGCAGATGACTTTACTGCATTTTTCTAAAATTAGGAGTGTTGCAAAGGTGCAGAAGGCCTTGAATCAGGGCACTAGAGAGATGAGGAGAGCAGAGAACAGTCTCTTCCACAGATGTCACTCAGTGTAGGAGAAGGATCACAAAGATTCAAGTAGCCTACACCTCCTGGGGCAAATCATAGAATCTTAGTGTTGGAAGGGACCTCTGGACATCATCTAGTCCAACCCCCCTGCCAGAGCAGGGCCACCTTAGAGCAGGTTACACAGGAATGCGTACAGGCAGGTTTTGAATGTCTCCAGAGAAGGAGACTCCACCGCCTACCTGGGCAGCCTGTTCCAGCTCCACCACCTTTAAGGTAAAGAAGTTGTTGTAACGGCAAGTAGGCCACCCCTGTACTAGCTGAGAAGGGCAAGGGCAACTCATTTTCATTGAGCACAGTCCAAGACTAATGTCCAGCACACTGCAGCACCTCTGCCACCTGCCCAAGTATGCAAGAAGTTCTCAAGAGGGTCTGAGCAAAGAGGTCCCCCATACACATGTACACACAAGCATACATGTACATGTATACACACAAATATGCACACTCAGCGGCCATTGGAGATCTGGTTGTTCTGAGGAGCTTCTCAGTCCTCAGGACGTCCTGGCAGAAGGCTGGCACTGGAGGTGATTGTGATAAGATGGTGGTTGTACCCTCTGGACTGCAAGAGAAGGCAACTCACAGAACTGCACTCATGCTTGTCTTTAGCATTTGTCCCTGAAAGGTAACAGACAAAACTCAGTGGAGACAACTCCCATTAAGAGTTTTTTCTTGCTCATTATGATCATTTTTCTGTTTAACCAAATTCACCAAATAACACATTTTTCTTCCACCTATTCTTGGAAGACTAAATGATGAGTCTTGGTCTCTGGAATCTGCTGAAAGAGAAGGAAGATGCCTATGTGCTCTACTAAAACATGAGACAGAAGAATGTTGTGAAATCTGACACAGATTCTCTGCATTAGCGGCTGAAATGGCACTTACAGGCAGATGCCACACGTTCACACAGGAACTTACAGACCTTGGTCATGTAGGAGACTGCCTTCAGTTTCCTACTCTGACAAAGCTTGAGCTGATTTCCTCACCCCTTCCAAATGACAGAAGGTAGATGACTCCAAGGTCCAGTCATTTATCTGTGAGTGTTTGAATGAGGCTCTCAGGCACTTCTCCAAAATTTTAGTCATAGCATAAAGAACTAGTAACAGAGACATGCAAAATATAAGTGACACTATGGCCCAGGTGACAAGATACCTGTCCAAGACGTATTGCAATCTGCACTACAGTGACTGTACTGTATGAAATATTAATTTTTTTTTTCTTGGAAACAAAGATTGTATCTTTATTTTCCATCAGACAGTGCAAGGTGATATATCATGAATACTGAAGTTGTAAGATTTGTATACCCTCACACTGGATAGAAGAAACACAAAATAATAGAATCATAGAACCATAGAATTGTCAAGGTTGGAAGGGACCTTAAAGATCATCTAGTTCAACCGCCCTGCCCTGGGCAGGGACACCTCCCACTAGATCAGGTTGCTCAGAGCCCCATCCAGCCTGGCCTTAAAAACTTCTAAGGATGGGGCTTACACCCCCTCTCTGGGCAACTTGGGACAGTGTCTCACCACCCTCATGGTGAAGAAATTCTTCCTAATGTCCATTCTGAAACCACCCATCTCTAGTTTTAATCCATTCCCCTAGTCCTACCATTACCCAACATCCTAAAAAGTCCCTCCCCAGCTTTCTTGTAGGTACCCTTAAGATTCTGGTAGGCCACAATAAGGCCTCCTCGGAGCCTTATTTTCTCCAGACTGAACAACCCCTGCAACGAGTGAGGGGAAGCAAGCAGTTGACTCAATATGAGTGATAAAGCAAGCTTCCAACTTTATTCGGATCGCTCAGGTTTTTATACACTTACAGTTAATTATGCCTACTAGTCAACTTATCATTGGCTAAGCTCTAAAACTTACAATTTACATACTACTCCTACTTGCGGTTTCTAAGATCAGGGTTCTTCCTCATTCCACGCTCTCACTTTCTCAAAGTTGTTTGTCTCTTTTCATCAAGGTCAGCATGACTTGCAATTCTTCTGCGGCCTACTATTGCTAACTACTACTACTTATGCTAACTTATGCTAACATGAGGATTGCTTGTACAAACCAGTTCCAAACTCATCTCCGTGTCCCTTCTCATGCAGCCAGTCTGCAAACCCCAACTCTCTCAGTCTGTCTTCGTAGGAGAGGTGCTCTAGCCCTCTGATCACTCTCGTGGCCCTTCCCTGGACACATTCCATCACATTCATATCTTATTGTAGTAGGGGCTCCAGAACTGGACACAGTACTCCAGGTGGGGCCTCACGAGAGCAGAGTAGGGGGGCAGAATCGTCTCCCTTGGCCTGCTGGCCACACTTCTCTTTATGCAGCCCAGGACACAGTTTGCTTTCCAGTTTGCAAGTGCACACTGATAGCTCATGTTTAGCTTCTCGTCCACCAGCACCCTCAAGTCCTTTTCTTCAGGGCTGCTTTCAAGCCAGTCACTGCCCAGCCTGTATCAGTGCTTGGAATTGCCCTGACCCAGATGGAGGACCTTGCACTTGGTCTTGTTGAACTTCATGAGGTTGGCATGGGCCCACCTCTCCAGCCTGTCAAGGTTCCTCTGGATGGCCTCCCTTCCCTCCAGTGTGCCAGCTGCCCCACACAGCTTGGTGTCATCGGCAAACTTGCTGAGGGTGCACTCTGTGCCACTGTCCATGTCGCTGACAAAGATGTTAAATAAGACCGGTCCCAGTACCGATCCTTGAGAGACTCCACTTGTCACTGGTCTCCATTTGGACACGGACCCATTGACAGCCACTCTTTCGGTGCAGCTGTCAAGCCACTTTTTTATCCACTGAATTGTCCATCCATCAAACCCATATTTTATCAGCTTGGAGAGCAGGATGTTGTGCGGGACAGTGTCAAAGGCTTTGCTTAGGTCCAGGTAAATGATGTTGGTTGCTCTCCCCTTTTCTATTGATGTTGTGACCTTCTCATAGATACAGTCATTTTCCAAGTGCTCCAAGTTATCAGGATGTTTAATAAAAGTCGGACATAAAAGAAATAAGAAATCCAAGTATATGGAGGAGAAGAAAGACTCCTTTCAAGCAGAATAAGTTTATGTCTTCTTCAGCTCAGCTATTATTTTTATTAGTACTCCTTTCACTTCTTTATTTCTCAGGCTGTAAATCAGGGGGTTTAATGTGGGAATTATGGCCGTGTACATGAGAGCTAGGACTTTCTTAGTGTCTTGTGAATTACTGGATTTTGGCCGTAAATAAATCAAGGTCCCACTTGCATAATAAAGTGTTACAACAGTAAGATGTGAGGAACAGGTGGAGAAAGTCTTGTGTCTGCCCTCTGCAGAGGAAATCTTCAGGATGCTGGAGATGATGCAGGCATAGGATACCAGAATGAGACAAAATGGTGTAAAGATGACTAGTGCTGTGGCTATAATGATCTGATTTTCATACAAAGAAGTGTCAGTGCAGGAGAGCATGATGAGGGGGGGAATATCACAGAAGAAATAGTTAATATTCCTGGGCCCACAAAATGGCAATGTGAACACCCAAACTGTCTGCACCACGGACACAACTTTACCACTGCAGCATGACAGCAGGACCAAGTAAAAACAAACTCTGCTGTTCATGATGATTACATATCTAAGGGGGTTGCATATGGCCACGTAACGGTCATAGGCCATGGCTGCCAAAATATAACATTCAGTGGCTGCTAAAAAAATCACACAGTAGAGCTGTGCGGCACAGCCCATGTAGGAAATGTTCCTGTCCTCTGACAGGAAGTTTACCAGCATCTTGGGAACAACAATCGATGCTGTGGAAATATCCAGGAAGGACAGGACCCGGAGGAAGAAGTACATGGGCATGCAGAGGGAGGGGTGCACTGTGACCATGAAGATGAGAAGGTTCCCAATGATGGTGATGGTGTAAATTAAGCAGAATGTGAAGAACAGCAAGTGCTTCAGTTCTGGCCATTTGGACAATCCAGAGAGGACAAATCCAGTCAGCAGAGTGTGGTTTCCTGGTTCTGGTCCGTCTGTTGGCTTCATCTGGGAGGAATCAAAATGGATGGATTGTCAGAGGGATAGCCACCACAGCAAGATCATGGTACTTCAGCCAGTTACTGAAGTGAGGAGTTTCTTGGGAATCCCTGGAGAGCCACTGCATCAAAGGGTGCAACTCTATAGTGGGCTCAGGTGAACAAAGGAAGAAGGCAATGTCCATGTGCGCTGCAAGTGCGTGATGTTAGCACTCCCTACATTTCATAGTTTGGGACAGAGACCAAGCATACAACTATGAGGAGTTAGTATTTAAGGGTTGGCTCCATTATGGGTGTGGGGTTCATTGTGCTCCCTGCAAATGTCAAGTCTGTGGTGCCAAGTGGTTTTATAGGTGCTTTCTTTCACCTGGAAGCCCAGGTGACAACTGAAACACCTACAGTCCAAAGAAAGCAAAACCAAAACAAATCAAAACAAACCCAAATACCCATTGTCTATAGACGAAAAAATGGAAGAAGGAATAATTAGAGGGAAAGATGCCCACAGACAACACAAATAAAGTCAGAGGGTGAAGCTCAGTACCGTCTCCTTCATTAGTCACACTGCCTCATTACCCTGATGAGTGTTGCTATGTGTGCGATGCCAATGGGATATTCATGCAGTGCTGTGCCAGCCGTGGTACCGCTGTGTTTTCTTTCTGCCCAGAATGGGAAACTGATGCACAGAAGAGAGAAGAAATCAGCCTGCCACAGAGGAGAAAGTGGTCATTAATTCTGCATTCTTCCGATTTGTCATCTCTTCCCAAAGGGGCAATCAACCTGTGGACAACACCATTAAATCTCAAGGCACAGAATGCACTTGGGCAGCAGAAATGTATGCATATATGGGCACAGAGCAGGGAAGCACCTTTTCCACTGTGCACACATGGACCTGGTCAACAGACCACCACTCATAGAGAAGGACACATCATCAAAGCAAGAGTAGTGCATACAGCCCTACCGTGATTCAATCATTCCTCATACTGACTCCATCTAACATATCTTACTGCTACTCGCACAAGATACCTTTCTTTCAGTGTTTTTTTCTAACATGAACATGGAAGTGAAAGCTGTAGAATTGGGAGTCACAGATGATTTTAGCTTACAAGTACAATAAAGAAACTCCTGATGTTCTCCGGCATTTTAAAGGTCTGATGCATTTAAAAGGAATTTTCTGGTTTTGACTAATTCAATTTCCATAGAAATGAAAGAAGCTGCAAATTCGGAGAGATACCTCAATATAACCTGTGCGTAACAGAATAGAGAATGACACTAAATATTCCCTGCAGTTTGTAGTGGCACACATTCACACCAATTTTCTAAACTTGTTAGATCCATGCAGCTGAATCCTAATTCTGCTCTTTGATCCCTTGCGAAAATTTTAGACTATTGCTTTGGTCATTGACTGTTAATTAAAGTCAGTAAAACTCATAGCAGTGATTGGTTAGTGTTTTATTCCCTGACACAGAACACCTCTCAGAAACAACTCTCACTTTGTATAATTCTTGTTTAGTGGCTATAAGGACCTTCAAGGTTTGGTTTTCATTCCTGCTTAGATTTGCTTTATGTATTCACAAAAAGCATTTTGAAGTAAGTGTCCTACCTTCATCAGTTTTGTCATCCCTTGCCTCCAAAACGGATCATGCAAATTTCACTAGAAGAATTTCCTTTGTTTTCTTACACTAGGGACTCCAATAGTCAGCTTACATTGCAGATTTTAAATTGTATTTTAAATGCAGATGCTCTCCTTCCACATCTTGAATAATCTGTGACATCAGCACATGCTATAGTCCATAGAACCTCAGGCATGTTTTATCTGAAGTACCATAAATGGAATTTACCTGCCCTTCACATAGATGTCATCATGCTAGTAGCCAAAGACTAGCCTCACAAAGAAGAAAATGAATTAGTTAAAGTCTATCAGTTAAGTTGAAATAGTAGCACAATCGCGTAGTTTCACAGAACAGGGACAATGAAACTACATCATGCACATGCATTTTGACTTGCAAGTACATGAGAACCTACATGAGCATCTGCATGATCGTTCAGTCATGAGATTGATTCTACAGCAAAATTATGTAGTGCCTTTTATAGACAATCACAGGACTAAAAAAGAAAATTGTTTTCTTCAGAGACTGCTCTAGTTGTTGGGGATGTAGAGACGTGCAAAGCTGGGCTTTAGTGCTATCCCAGGGCACCTTGAAGTCTCAAATACCTTCAGCATTATTAAAGATGTCAGGAGCAGCTGGAGGCTCCATCAGCCCTGGCCCAGAACCCTTCTGCCCAGCCACTGGCGACCAGCATAGTGCCTAGGGACTCAGGATCTCAGGGATGGAGCTGCTGCTATTCTATTTGCAGGTTCAACCAGTAGTAAAGTTAAGCACATATCCCTGAGGACACCGACACAAAGACACACAGACATGCAAAGGATATTAACATAGCCAGCCACACAGTCTGTCACAGACAATACATACAGGACTTGCATCACACATGAATGCAGACAGGCATGTCCTCTCCTCCTATGGGGCTGGCAGAGACAGGTGTTCACTAGTGCAGGCACACTATAACATCCCCAGGATTCACAAGCACATGCACGTTTGTGGGTCCACTAGCATGGCCCCTCTGTCTTTATGGTACCCTTGCGCACATCCTGTCCCTCTCACCTGTCCCACAGGTCCCCTACTCACTGGCTGGTCCAGCTTGATGCACCAAATATGTAGCACTCACACAGTCATCCCACAGGTACCCCACACTCACAGGTTCTCCCTGGGCACCAGCACAGACTCTCTGCACACCTTATACCCTTGCCTCAACCTCCAACTCACTGTCTCACAGCTTTAAGTTTGCTGGTGAATATACATGCACACTCCAAACACACCTAGTTTGGGGGAGATACAGACAATCCCCCTTGACCAGCACAAGGCACAAGAGCTGTGACCCATGGTCCTGCTCCAGCTGTCAGTACTGAGCCCCTCACTCACCACACTCATGCCAGTCCCCTCAGTAACTGTTTTTGAGGAGACACACTCTTCTCACACCAGTGACTGTAGGCTGAGAATCTACTAGTCCCGGTAGCTGCACTAGAACCCACTTGCTTCCATATATCACACTAGAAGCCAAGGGTGCCCATGCCTCCAGTCTCACTTCAGTAGCTGACATCAAATCCACTCACACCGATCCCCCCAGAAGATCATACTTGGTTCTTGCAGCACATGTACACATGGGATAGAGTGAGAATACCCACACAGTTATGAAAAGATTTCATAAAACAGGACAGAAGGCAGTGATCAGGCACACACTGCTGCCAGGCCAGCAGTGACCAGCCCCAGTTTGCACTGAGCCAGTCCCTTTTAGACCCCTTTTCTGTCTATCCCCATCTTTGTTCCTCCTGGCTCCCCTTAACCTGAACATCCCTTCATCCTGAACATCTTCTCACTAGCTGGCATGGCACCACGGACCCCATCCAACATCCTCAACTCTCATGTTTGCATCCTTACTAGTTGCAAAGTCCCAGTCACCTGTAGTTTCTTGAGAGCTCATCAGCTGGAGATGTTTATTCCTGTTATTGTCTTTTAGTGCTAATTGGTCAGGTTTTATGTCTTTGTGGTTTTGACTCCCTCCCTTTTATTATCATTATGATTTGTCAAGGTCTTTAGTGAGAAAATCCGATTGAAAAATAAACATTCTCACACTCTGTGTGGATATCAAGTAGCTGTCCTCTTAACATCTGTCAGTAACAGGAAATCAGTATCATGGTTCTCTCTACTGTAAATCTCATGCCTCTAACAGTTCCCAGAAGCATGACTTTGGATCAAAACTGTATAACTGAGTTGGAATTTATTTCCAACTTATTTACAATTTATTTACAATTTATTTCCAGGAATGTGACTGACCTAACATGCACCTGTATGCATACATGGTGCATACATGCACCATGACTGCATACATCTGTGATATAAAATGCTGCCACTGACTGTCCTTAAATGCTCCTTGGAAAATTTGTAGAAAATGTTATGACTTTCATGCGATTAATAATGTCACTGGTTCGTATTTTATATTTCTAGGGCTACAGGCATATCACAGTGTCAGTTTCCACATGCTCTAGTTTTTGAACCCCAGATTAAAAATAACCAAGAGAATAGTTGCAGTAAAGTCATTCCTCCGAGCTTCCTTCAAATGTACTTGTTATTTCCTGGTGCTGAGAGTACTAACCTAATTTTTACCCACTAAAGGTATATGTTTTGACTGCCACCTCCATCCATGATTCTTTCTAAAGGTTTCTTAATATTCTCAGAACTAAGAAATGGTACTTTATACTTCTTTTGAAGACTGAATTAATTCACTTGCCTTCAGATATTAAAAATGTAGACACCTGTTTTTGAGGTATTTGGCCAGACTCTTTTCATGCTCAAAGGAAAGGTCCTCTACAGGGTGTTTAAGATCATCCTCAGGTAGATAAGACTAATAGTGTTTTAAGTTGGGCTGTTTCTCCCCTTTGACTATAAGGGGAAACTAAAGCAATTGGCCCGGAAACATACTTTTCATTGTAGATACCTAAGTTAACACCTGATTATTCTCATCTTATTTTGTTGCACAGTTGATTTGGTCACAGTGTTTTCCACTTTATTGTTGTGACTGTTTTTTGCAAAGCAGAGGAGCTGGGGGAAGGTAGAAGAACAACTAAATCCTTATTTCCATTTTCTCACTGAGAGGTTAGGGATAAAAAAGCAAATCAGAGACAATTGCATAGTTTTGATTGGCTAGATCTGCCCTGCAAATGTAGTTTGTGGACCCTCAATTTTGACTAGACCTCTGGACATAGCTGCTGTATGTTTCAGATCAGAATCTTCCTCAGGACTGGGTTTTAACTACACAGAATGTCCAAGTGGAAACCATTAAAGAGTGGTGTCCCTCAAGGGTCCATATGGAGACAAATACTATTTAATATCTTCATCAGCAACCCAGACAGTAGCATTGAGTGCACACTCAGCAAGTTTGTGGACGACACCAAGCTGGATGGTGCAGATGATTTGTTAGAGGGAAGGGATGTCATCCAGAGGGACCTTCACAAGCTTCAGGAGCAGGCCTATGTGAACCTCATGATTTTCAACAAGGCCAAGTGCAAGATCGTGCACTGGGGTCTGCGCTACCTCTTCTACTAGTGTATATATATATATATATAAAAATGTATATTTAAGGGATGAATGTATTGAGAGCAGCCGTGTGAGAAGGACTTGGGGATACAGTGACAGGTCAAAAGGAAACAGTTTTAAACCAAAAGAGGGTTGATTTAGACTGACATCAGGGAGAAATTTTTTGTGATGAGGGTGGTGTCTACTGGAACAGGTAGCCCAGAGAAGCTGTGTGTGTCCCATCCTTGGAAGTCTTCAAAGTCAGGTGGACGGGGCTTTGAACAACCTGATCTAGTAAAAGATGTCCCTCCTTATTGCAGGAGGGTTGGAATAGATGATCTTTAAAGGACCTTTCCAATCTAAAAAATTCTATGATTCTATCATTTTATGATTCTATGCATCTGTGGTTCTATGATTCTATAATGATTCTATGATTTTTATCTTAATTTGCTCCCAGGAAAGCATATTACCATGTTTCCTGAAATAATAGCCACTAATGGAAATTCAGAGTCCTGCAAAGTGGTCATTGAAATCTTTGCAGGGACAACACTTTTTCAATGAACAGATCCCTGATCACTAGGAATAGATACATTCCTATTCCCCATCTAGGAGAATCATGGAGGTAAGGAACACATTGCTTGAGACTCCAAAACCAAACTTAGAAAAGAGCAGAAAGGCTTTTATATATTTTTTTCTGTGTAATAGTAATATTAACTTTGAGGAGACAACCAATAGAAAGGCTTATTACTTTATTTCTCTAAATGCAAAATGGAACAAGGCTACATTGCAAGCAATCAATACCCAACAGACTATTTTCCTCTGGGAAGATAAATACATTGAAATACTCAAGGACTGTGATGTGACTTTTGCAAAAATATTAACCACAGCTTCCTCCTAATGGCAAGTGAGCTACCTTATTTTACTTTAGTCTTATTTCTCTTCTTCCATATGTTATTGTTCTTCTGCCACCTACACAGGACGTCTCTTTAAGGAAGACTCATCTATCTATGAAATGAATGGAGTATTGGAATAGAAAATAAATTCTAAGGCATTTTTTATTCTTGAAAGGAACTGCTTCTCCTGAAAAGTCCCTGGGGCAAAGGTAATTTCCTGGAGAGCGATCCACATTATTTAGTACTATTTAGAACTATTTTCTTTATGTTTGTTTATTAATAGGAAGGTGTTATAATGTCTGGGATTTTCTCTGTGTATGTCTTTGTATCAAGCATGTGTGTGCTTTGGGTCTGTCTTTTTTCTTACTAACTGAAAGTGATGTCCCTCACTCCATTCAAATTATGTCAATGAAATCAAAGCAGCTATTTTAAATAGAAATTCTTCCTGTCCATTTCAATGTATGTGTAAAGGAAAAAAAAAATCAAAAAACCCTTCAATAAACCTCCGTCTAGAGTTTGGATAAATTATGAGAAGAAAATAACATGTGTACCATTCTGTAAAAAATTTTGTTTCACAGAATCTCTTAACAGTTGAGATTGCAGGGATCTGTGGAAATCATACAGTAAAAAACTTCACTCAGAGCAGAGTCAGCTAGAGCACATTTATCATGGCCATGTCTCATCAGATTTTGAGTATCTCCAAAGATGGAGAGTCCACAGCCTCTTTGGGTAACCTATTCTGGTGCTTAACCAAACTCAACATACAACAACAAACAAAGAAGCAAAAAAATCCCCTTAATTTTTAAATAGAATTTCCTGTATTTCTATCTGTGCATATTGCGTCCTGTCTGTTCACACTGTTGAACTTGACCTAATCCTGAATGGAGTAACAAAAGGTAGCATGTGCTCTCAGTTTAACCCTTTTTTGTGGACTGGTACTACTTTTGGTTCTATGTAGTATGCAGTGGGATAGCAGTGAAGACACATACTGATGACAGTAATTATGTATGGTACTGTGGACCATACACAGGATTATCTGTGTTAAATAAGTGATTGTTTTCTAGAATGAACCACATCCACAAAATAATAGCAAGTGGGACTCATTGCCAAAACCCCTGCTCTATCAATAAATGAATAATTTCTGGGTTTTAAGGACCAGTATTCTTTGACAGAGGTTAGGGTAGCAGATCTCAGCTGGGTAATGGAAGATTACTAAGATAGCTTATTAAGATAGAAGATTATTAAGATAGCTTAACAAAAGCTATGTGAAGGG